>CAUZXS010003976.1:52500-60000 GCA_963585895.1 Sepioteuthis lessoniana | reverse complement strand
TCTAACTTTCTTCAAATCTCCACAAACCTCTGCGCACTTCCGGTGCGTGACGTCACTCGCACTCCGTCACCCGTTTCGTCTCGGAATATTGTGACATCTGAGTGACACCTCCATCCGCCTGTGCGCGCCCGCGTTAACACCTGCCTCAATGTTGCACCCAACTAACCCATGTGCTGAGCCGAAAGGTTCTCAGCCTAACTAAACTCAAACGCATGAACCGAAATCCCTCGACTATTATATTACAGGGAGATGGGCACCAGAGCTCAGAAATCAGAAAGAGAAGTTAGTCTTAACCCTACAACACATTGGTTATA
Organism: Sepioteuthis lessoniana; assembly: GCA_963585895.1. Taxonomy (NCBI): domain Eukaryota; kingdom Metazoa; phylum Mollusca; class Cephalopoda; order Myopsida; family Loliginidae; genus Sepioteuthis; species Sepioteuthis lessoniana. Next base: position 59,686 of record CAUZXS010003976.1, on the reverse strand, counting down.
AATGGTTGGCTTGTGTCTTTATACTAAAGCAGGGTGAACGGCTAAAAATGTATATGGGCCAAAAATAATCAGAGAGAAGCATATCGTTCTGAAAATCAAATCATCATCATCATGTCATGCCACTAGCACGGATATCCCTGACCCTCTCTCGCCACTTTTCCCTATCGTTCATCGCTTCTGGCAGGTCTTCAAGGCTACATCCCGTATCCTCACATAGATGCTGAATGTATGTTCGTGCTGGTCGTCCTACTTTTGCCCGGCCATATCTGGGGGTCCATAGGAGTACGTCACTTATAAGCTCGTCCCTGCTTCTCCAGCAGTGTCCTGCATGTCTGGTTCGCCTAACTTGGATAGTTTTCGTGATGGGAGGCAGGTGGCCGTATAGTTGGTGTCTTGTGGGGTGTTGCCGCCAGGACCTGTTCAATATTGCTCGCAGCATTCTTGTGTAATTGCCGTCATAGTTAATCCCTACCAGAAAGAGATACTTTAAGGCAAGAAATTTAGTAGAACTCTTTCAACTAAAATCCAACAAAATCGTAGACTTTCAAAAGAAAATAGGACTATGCAATAAATTATTTTAAAAAACATATTCTGAATACAAAAATAAAAACCCTGATTTGGCATAAAATAACCTGAGACGCCGTCAAGCTTAAAAACAACTAGATTTCTTCCACAAAGTTGTCGGTGGGATTATATAATCCATAGGTATTATCCTCGTGGTATTATGGTTAAAGCGTTGGACTGCGGTATCGTGGTAAGCGAGTTCGAACTCCAGTCGCGCCATTACGTTCATTTTCGGACAAATACCCATGGGAAAGGTATGAAATCAAACTAATTTAAGCTAGGAACAACACGAAAATAGTCATCGTTATCGTCATTTGTATAATGAATATATCTTGAAATGGAAAGAGTGATTCTCAGTGGCGTAGTGTTCTGGGTTACGTAGTAACTCTGCTTTTCTTCTATACGGATGTGTTTGATATTAAATAACCCAAGAAGGTTGATATGCCATGAAACAGAAAAAGCCAAACAATTACTTAAAGTTTCACGGGTAATGTTTGTTACTCACCGCCCAAATCAGCCAAAGCCAAAGGCAAAACGAGGAGACAGCAAATGACGGACAGCATGATGAGTTGTGAAGCACAAGTCTGTTGTGATGGACTGACTGGTCGACGGACTCTTTTATAGGCAGGGAAAAAACAGTGCCCCCTCTTAAGTCTCAAAGCACTCTCGGCTTTTCATTATTTCAGTTCCTTTTGTTCAGATCGATTTTTTTCTTTTCTTTTCTTTTCTTTCTTTTTCGTTTTCGTTTTTGTTTTACAAAAAAAAAGGACTTGCAAGTAGAAAGAATGGGAAAAAATGGCGGATTCTTTTTTAGAATTTAAAAAACAATAGACTGCCGGAAGTAGTTTTTATTTTAAATCTGTGCAGGTGTCTCAGGATCCACGATGAATATGTTTACATATATAGGGGCAGGGTTACAGGTGTGTGTGTGTGTGTGTGTGTGTGCACATGCGTAAACATACACGAAACCCATAGATAGATAGATAGATAGATTGGGGAGGACATTGTTTTTAAAGATAAAGATGTTTTCTTTAAAAAATGCTTTTATTTGAATAAGGATCTGTATCAACATATCTATCCATTCATCAATCCCAATATCTTCATTTAATTTACTAAGCTTTTTGCTTAGATGTAGCACAAGGCCGCATGAATGGGGCACCCAATGAGAATCGAACTCACTCGTGTAGGTTTGCTAGTCTAACATGCTAACCATTACAGCACCCGAGGTGCCCCAATCCCAATATCTTCATATCTATATATATCTATTTCAGTTATTTCATATCTACCAATGTCATATCTATCTATCTATCCCGATTTTTCATGTCTATCTATCGTTCTCAGTTTTTAATGTCCGTCTATCTATTCCAGTCTCTTCATATCAATCAATAGATCAACCTTGATTTATATCTATCGACCTATCTATCCATTTCAGTATCTTCGTATCAACCTGTCTCAGTATTTTCATATATATATATATATAGAGAGAGAGAGAGAGAGAGAGATATGAACAGAGTGATATATATATATATATATATATATATATATATATATATAGTCATCCACAGACAGATCTGTTTCGTTCTATCAGAACTCATCAGTGTGGCTAGACAGTATCTTCCCGTAGCTGGGATCGAAACCCGGTTGACTCAAACGTCAACACAAGCTTCTATTCAGCCACGAGGAGATATTAGCTGTGAAGTAAATTTTAAACGGTTATGAATCACAATTACTATTGTTTACATACATCCGTTCAAATATATATATATATATATATATATATATATATATATATATATATATCAGTCTGTTCATATATCTATCTGTTTATATCTAATTATCAAGTTATTTTTCAATTGCACAGATAATTTTTATCCTTCATTTGGAGATAGATAGATAGATAGATAGATAGATAGATAGATGGACGAACCTCCAATGTAATGTCTGCTTTTAGTTGCTCTGGTGTGTATATATAGATATATATTTCTTTTAAATACCCTGTCCGGTGGCAAAAGCTGCTTGGTAGCGCCAGGAGTGGCAGTACAGCCTTGAGCTACCGAAACTGTGTTATCAACCTGGTTGGCGGCTGATGAGGTTAGGATATCGCACGTGCTTTCACACGTTGTATGATGAAAAAAAAAATTTTGAATTGACGGAAGTGGAAAAGAAAGAAAGAAAGAAAGAAAGAAAGAAAGAAAGATCTCTTCTTCACCCAGCTAAGCATAAAATAGTAGGACAGCCTGGGGTCTCTAACCATGATACAGCAACTAGACTAGGAGAATGAAAAATCTGAATGTTATAATATTTATATATTATAACATTCAGTTTGTCAGGCTGTCCTACTATTTTATGCTTACCTGAGTGAAGAAGAGATCTTTCTTTCTTTCTTTCTTTCTTTCTTTGTTTTTAGTTATTTTTATATTCTAAATTATGATATTTAGTGTACTCTAAATTGTATTTATTGTACTCTTAACTCTAATGTATATTGTACACTTAATATATCTATTATTCTTCAAATTATATTTTTGTTCTTTTTACCCTAAAAAACTAAAAGGGGAAAAATACAAATATAGCATTTGTCAACAACCAAAGTGATTAAAAATTGTTTCTCCTAATACTTCATGACTAACAATCTAAGTTAATAAGGTTGTGGTTGGACTCTGTCGCTGGTTTTTCGAACCCTGGGACCAGAGCTCCAACCCCAGCAGAATGCACCCCTTATTTACCAGCGGGAAGGGCAATGCAGTTTGGACGTACGGCTTGTATTAGAGTCGTGGTAGTCTTTCTTTGGCTGTTTTTATTTTCTCATCAATAGACACCACCCTTAAAGATGTGTAGCAGCAGTTTCCTAACAAAATAATTTGATCCTAACTATTGACCTGTGAAGTCCTTCCGCCCAATATCTGAAGCTCACCACTGACCCAACTTTGGATTCATCCGCCTTGCTTCACATCCACCTAGCTGCATCCCATGGTTTTCATTGTTATATGTTTGTGTGGCTCACAAAATACACTCTTTCTTTAGAGATTTATCTTACGGCAGGCCAGAGCAGGATATCTAAGTTGTTATGGAGGTGGGGGAAAAAAAACTTGTTTTCAGTAAGTCTGACTGATTGCATTTCACATAGCGAAAGGTATGAATCCAATAATTCTCCCTCCAGCTATGGGTAAATAGTAGGACAGACTAGGTTCTTCAGCCTTGGTGAGGCAACTAGTCTAGGAGAAGGAAAACTCTGACTTCAAACCTGCTAAACTCCGCTTAAAAATTGACCTTGTGTCATATCCTGCCCGAGTGGAGGGGTTGGGTAAATAGGATAAATGATTTACCAAAAGATATAAAATCAGAGATAAACTATTTGCTGATGATGTTTAATGACTTTTTCAACCATTATAAAAAAAAATGACATAACACGAATGGATCTAAAAAAATTGTCAAATTTGGAAGAAACTTGAAAAAATATAAAGTACTACCGTCTCTGGGCAATGGCCTTGCACCCGGACCTACCTTAAAAAGGCCTTGTGCCACACACCTCCGATTGGTAGGGTGTACAACAAATACCAAATACCAACACTGGTACGTCTACAAGTAAGAGTCCATAGGAGATCACTTATAAGTCTGAGCTTTCTTCTTTAGCAGTGCCCTGTATACCTTGTTTGTCTCACTTGAATGGTTAGTGAGATGAGAAGCAGGTGGCCATACTGCTGCTGTTTTGTGGAGTGTTATTTACATGATTTGTTTAAGACCGTATGCAGCTTTCTTGTGTGGTTTCTGTCTAGTTTTTTTTTTTAAATGTGTTTTTTTAGTTTCCATGCGGTTCACCCATGTACAGACACAGATACAGCTTGGAACAAACCGTCTTTCTATTTTATTGTATTGATCAGATTCTCATATGATCGATAGCCTGTCAATAGCATTACCCGCCTTCACCAGTAGATGAGATGTTACTACCGAGGTATGTGAACAGGACCCCTAATTTTGGAGGTTTGCCACTTAGAGTAAAGATTGTTTCTTTTGTTTAAAACACGTTCTCTTTTTTATTTGCATTCACATTGAAGCCAATGCCTCCTGTTGTGCTTGCTCAAGGCTAGGCAATTGTAGGCTATTTAATGCCAAATCGATTTTTATACAAATCATCATCATCATCATATCGTGCCGCCAGCACGGATATCCCTGACCCTCTCTCGCCACTTCTCCCTATCGTTCATCGCCTCTGGTAGGTCTTCAGGGCCACATCCCGTATCCTCACATAGCTGCTGAATATATGTTCGAGCTGGTCATCCTGCTTTTGCTTGGCCATATGCGGGGGTCCATTGGAGTACATCACTTATATGCTCATCCTTGCTTCTCCAGCAGTGTCCTTCATGTCTGGTTCGTCTAACTTGGATAGTTGTCGTGATGGGAGGTAGGTGGCTGTATAGTTGGTGCTTTGTGGGGTGTTGCTACCAGGACTTGTTCAAATTGCTCGCAACATTCTTGTGTAATTGCCGTCCAGTCGTTTAGAACAATTCAGTTTAGCATAAGGGCACAGTTTAATTGTCAAAACATTTCTATTTCAAACAATTCAGTTTAGTATAATTAGTTTTTGTTTTCACACAGTTAAATGTCAAAACAATTCTATTTCAAACAATTCAGTCTCCCAAAGCTCCAGCATTACTGAAACCTCACCATCAGATTGTTCAGTGTCATATCCAGGACACTTGTTGCGGGTGTCTTACCCCTCTGCAGAGAAGCAGACGTTGTATTCTATATCCCCAGCTAACTGAGCAATGCTTCCATGTGGGCATTGACGAAGTCTTCATATTCGTCATTCGGAGTATGTCTTCCAGATATTTCCTGAAGACTATCGAATTTGTTTCTTACAATTACCGTACATTCATCGCCTATATCTCTATTTGTAAGTGAGGACCAGTCGTAAATTGTTGTTTTTGACTGTTTCTTATTTCCGCCTCGACGCAGGTGTATCTTTGCCCTGACTATTCTGTGATTAGAAGATACTCCTTCAAAAGAGGAGTATGCCTCAAACTTCAAAGCGCTATTTTGGCCTAATGAGTAGAGTTCGCCAATGGTCTGGGAGACTGGGGTTCAATCCCGGGTCGAGTCATACCAAAGACTCAAAAAATGGCATTTGATGCCGCCTTGTTTATCATTCAGCATTATAAGGTAAGGATCAAGGGTAAAGTGGAGCAATCCAGGGAATGGAGTAGCGCCCTCCCCTATATCTCGGTGTAGTGGCTATTCAAAAGGGAGCCTTGGGGTCACCCTCGACTAAGGTCGCCAACTTTACTTTACGTCCATAGTTTTCTTTTCCTTTTTTGGAATCTAGTGTTTTGGCCATCTCGAGTGAAAAATCTAATATTCGCCATTTCTATTTTGACAGGTTGTGTAAACCAAATTCATCTTTGCTTATTTCTGCATTCATGTCTCCAGTGACGATAAGAACATTATGTTCGGGAATGTGTCGGGCAAGGGGAAATTGCTCGTTGTAGAAAGTGGTGATATCCGTTTCAGTCTGCCCTACTCATATTTACCAACCCCTCCGCTCGGGTAGGATGTGACACAAGGTCAATTTTTAAGTGGAGTTTAACAGGTTTGAATTCAGAGTTTTCCTTCTCCTAGACTAGTTGCCTCACCAAGGCTGAAGAACCCAGTCTGTCCTACTATTTACCCATAGCTGGAGGGAGAATAATTGGATTCATACCTTTCCCAAGGGTATTAGTGCAATGTGAAATGCAATCAGTCTTGTCCAGGTTTTGAACTCGTGTCGCCGTGTCTATTTCCTACAACGATAACCATTACACCACAGGCACCTCCAATCATTTATGAATATCAAAAAGAACAAATATCTTCGTACTCATCCCTGAGGAACACCGAAGTGTTTCAGAACAATTGTTACTAATTTTTACAATCATAGTTCTGTCAAAAATATTGAACAAAATTTACAATTTTTTTTTTTTTTTTTAGAAATTCCCAAGTTTTTCATTTTCACTGGTAATAAGATAACATATCAAAAACAAAGCGAAAATTTTAAATACAACGTCTGCATTATTTCCTTCTATCAATACGTAATATCAATACTTTCCGAGATACTAGTTAATATGATTTTCCATCGACGAAACTAAGTTAATAATTTATATCATATTGTAAAAAATAGGAATACGTTATACACAGCTGTGTGCAAAAAAAAATTCTTAAGAAACAACTACACAAAAAAGTATAAATATTAATGTGCAATGAATGCAATTCCCTAACCTAACATAAAATAACCCTAGACTAGTTGACATGCCATTAAAATCAAACAACTCTCACAGTAACATGATCCTCAAATGTAATTGGAAAAAATTAATTTTTTTTTAATTTAAAATACTGAGACCCAATCATAATAAATTTGCTTTCTAGGCATTCAGATTCAAGCATTTTTATGAATAAAATCAAAAAGAAAAAAAAGCAATCAATCCTTAAAAGAAAGAAAGAAAGAAAAAAAAGAATCCTAAAAATAAAGAAAGAATCAATGCAAGAAAGAAAGAAAGAAAGAATCAATCCTGAAAAGAAAGAATCAATTCTAAAAAGAAAAAAAGAAAGAATCCTAAAGAAAAAAGAAAGAAAGAAAGAAAGAAAGAATCCTAAA
>CAUZXS010003976.1:12500-45000 GCA_963585895.1 Sepioteuthis lessoniana | reverse complement strand
TTGATATACCATTAAAAAAAGAAACCAAACCAAACTTTTTATATATATATATATATATATATATATATAGAGAGAGAGAGAGAGAGAGAGAGAGCACCCAACAAAACAGCAACTGTATAGCCACCAGCCTCTTATCTCAGAAGCCATCCAAGTAAGATGAACAAGACATGCTGGGTATTACAGGAGAAGTAAGGACAAATTCGTAAGTGACATTCTCCGATGGACTCCTTCACATGGACACACCACTGCTGGCCAACTAGAAAGGACATATATCAGTTTTGTGCAGACATAGATCCAGTCTAGAGTAATTGCTCCGAGCAATGAACAATAGGGACAGATGGAGAGAGAGAGAGTCAAATATGCAAGACAAAATATTCAGATTTATTTATATATATATATATATATATATATATATATATATATATATGCCAATAAAAAATACTTCTGAATATTTTGTTTTTTCATATTTCATATTTACGAACAGTCTGATGTATTTTCATTTTTTGGTTTCAGTTTCTTTCTTTAATGGTATATCAACCTTTGTGGGTTATTTAATGCCAAAGCTATCATTATAGACCGACAACAGTGGGTCTGTTCAACCCATAGCGGGGAGGGGATAAAGGGTTCATGCCTTTCTCAAGGGCATTAGTCCAAAAGTGAATGCAATATCATGAGAGGAGTTAACACTTGCTTACTACAATATCGCAATGCAACACATTAGCCACTATGCCACAAAAACTCCCCTCATTTCAATTTTTCTTTGATATATATATATATATATATAGGGTGATTCTCTGAAACTCACGGACAAGTTCACCTACCTCGGAAGCAGCATTTTATCAACCAAAAATGGCATCAATACACAACTAGCAAAAGCATAGACAGCTATTGATAGGCTATTGGTCATATGGAGGTCAGACATGTCCGTTAAATTAAAACCCAGTTTTCTCTAAGCAGCAGTCATCTCAATACTGTTATATGGATGCACCACATGAATGCTGACTAAACATATGGAGAAAAAGCTTGACGGCAATTACACAAGAATGCTGCAAGCTGTATTGAGCAAATCCTGGAAGCAACACGCACTAAACAGAAGCTGTACGGCCACCTACCACCCATCACGAAAACTATCCAAAATAGACAAACCAAAAATGTGGGACACTCCTGGAAAAGTAAAGATAAACTTATGAGTAATGTACTCCAGTAGACTCCTTCACATGGACGAGCAAAGGTTGGACAACTAGCTAGAACATATCTACAACAGCTTTGTGCTGATACAAGATGTAACCTGGAAGATGACAGGGAAATCTGTCCTAGCAGCACTAAACAATGATATATATATATATATATATATATATATATATATACATTCCATCAGTTATTCCTTTTCAGCACATTTTCACACTTACTTACTTGGGAAAGGTATGTATCCAATTCTTCTCTCTCCAGCTATGTGTAAATAGTAGGGTGGACTAAATTTTTCAGTCTTGGTGAGGCAACTAGTCTAAGAGAAGGAAAACTCTGAATTCAAACCTGTTGAACTCAACTTAAAAATTGACCTTATGTCACATCCAGCCCGAGCGGAGGGGTTGGTATATATATATATATATATATATTGGTACATTGACATACATCACCGATTGGTTCTTAGCCTTAATGTAAATCAAGACATTCTTCTCCATTTAATTTTCTTAAAAATTTAAGTTTACTACGTACATATAAGTAAAGTTGGCAACTGTAGTCGAGGGCGACCAGAAGGCTCCCTTTTGAACAGCTACTACACTGAGGTGTAGGGGAGGGCACTACTCTATCCCTGGATTGCTCCACTTTACCCTTGATACGTACCTTATATTGCTGAGTGTTAAGCAAGGAGGTATCAAATACCATTTTTTTAAGTCTTTGGTATGATGCGACCTGGAATTGAACCCAGATCTCCCAGACCATTGGCAAACACTCTACCCACTAGGCCAATGAGCCAGTGTATATATATATATATATATATATATATCACAGAGTTTAAAGGAAAAGTTGCAGTATATTAGTCAGAAGCCGATGCAAATCTAAGATATTGCTCTAAATACAAATTAATCATCAGTATATATATATATATATATATATATACGCTTAGTTTAAAGAATAGTGGATTAGTTATAAGCCAATTCAAAGCAGGACATTTTACCCATTTAAATTGATTACTATCATATATATTTTAAAATGAATAGGTCCACGAAGAAATTTGTATTTTTTTGAATTTATTTAAATAAATAAATGAATCTTAAAAAATATAAATCTCTTTGAGGACCTATTTATTTCAAAATATTTTTTTCCGTCTTTGGACCTACAACAAAAAATTTGTGACATATACATATATATGTTTATTATCTGAGTGCACATCTCATGAAACTTAAAATAACACCCTTCTAGTGTTCATAACTTGATATTTTCCTGCTTTGCTGTAGTAATGTTTAGCACATTTTCTGACGAGCTTTTTTCATTCATTTAATCTGTTTATTATTATCATCATCATTATTAAACATATATATATATATATATATATTTAAGAATTGGATTTAACAAAAAATAGTGCTCAAACTAATAAGTGATAATTATTTGGAGAGTTGAATTGTGAAATCAAAATCTTGTTATAAAAACGCTTTTTCCTTAAATTGAAAAAGGGTTAAAATATTGACCAGTAGATACAGGATAAAACTTAATGTAAATAAATTTCTTTTTTTAAAAGAATAAACATTTTTATAATAATTTGTTTATTTCACCACTATATATATATATATATATATATATCTATATATTCATGTGTATATTCATATATGTGTACACATACAAAGATATATATATATACACACACACAAAGAAAGATATGTGTGTGTATATATATATACACACACACACAAAGAAAGATATATATATATATATAGTTTTATTGTTTGTGTATGTATTGTTAAGGCACTTAAGGTATAATGAATTGATAACATAGCACTTTGAAATATTAATATCTAAAAGCATTTTTAATTAACTGTAAAATAACATTATATGCGCACACAAACATATATATATATATATATATATATATATATATGGTATATCTTATTTCTGGAGTGTTTGTTTTTTTTTTCTATTCATAACCTTGACAGTTTCCTCATATTTCTCACCAAATTTTTAACTCCTTAGAATACGAAATATGAGGTAGGTAACTAATGTTAAAAAATAATTCTTAAGCTATTTCCAATGGGGAGGGAACAATGACGAGTGGGAGGGTCTTAAAAATACATATCAGGATTAATCAGTAAATAAAGGGAATTTAACATAAGGAGTCGGCAATAGAAAGCACAGTTTACAATTGCACATTTTTTCAAGGAAATCAATAGTAATGGGTCCTCTGTATTCCAGAAAATTATCAGCATGACCTTCTTTACTGACTGCTATACCCAGAACTTTTTCTTTACCAGAGAGTCAGTGTGCTTCCACTCCATAGACCGTCTTTTTGACACAGGCTCATAATGTTTAACCCATTTGTAAACATTTTATTTTTACTAAAACATCCTTCCCCATAAACATCACACATTCTTTTGTAAATTTCACATGGTCTGCGCTTCTCAGCCGCAAAAAATTTCATAACAGACCTCTGTTCAAGTCTGGAACACTGATTTGCTGCCATTTTGAATAACCTCATACAAATATTTTTGTGAGATTGAAATGATTTTTGCTATAAACTAATTCCAAACAATATTAAGTTTACATTTAAGGAAAACAATTTCAGATAAAAGAATTCATTTTGCACTTTTCAAAAGAAAAAAAAATTCTTCATATTTATTGAATGGCCCTGATAGATAGATAGATAGATAGAAATAGATAGATAGATATGAACACACAGATAGATAGATAGATAGATAGATAGAAACAGACTAATAGATAGATAGATTCCCCTAATTTATTTAATGAGCCTTATAGTTACTATAACCTCTCTCATTTCTGCATTTTTTTCTTTTTGATAAATCTAAGATTTGAATAAGGGCTTGGAATATCTCGTATCAGATAATTCACTTTCTTAGATATTTTACTCATGTAATATTACTTCTCTTTCCACAATATCTGGGCCCAGGGATTGAACTCATAACTTCCAGGTAGATTTAAATTAGAAATAACTAAAATGGCAAATTAACTAATACAAAACTTGGACATTGGAAAGAGAACAATTTAAAAGATTCAATTTGAAAATCGCTGAAGGTTGGCAACTACAGCAAAAGACACCTGAAAAAGGTCAAAGAGTATAGCGACCAAAATATGAACGACCCTCATAGATAGATAGATAGATAGATAAATAGATTCCCCTATTTTATTTAATGACCCTTATATTCTCTCTCGTTTTTGTATTTCTTCTTTTTGATAAGTCTAGCATTATCTTTGAAATTTTTAAAATACAACATAAAAATATGATTTCTGGTAGGACTCAAATTTACAACAGAGTGAAGAGGACCTTAATATTTTTTTTCATAATTTCAAATTTACAACTAAAGTTTAAAATACAGTTATAGTCAAAACTGTGCTCTTAATACCGTAATCTATCCACAGATCAGGCTCGAGATAATTTTTGACAACATTTTGCAGCAACTAGGTAGTCTACTCTAGGCTATGCAGCAAGAGATCCACTTTAAGCAGGTGTATTTACAAGAAGCACTGGAACAGCCAGCAACAGGCATTAGTCTCTGCTGCATAGCCTGGAACAGGCAGCAACAGGCATTGGTCTCCACATGAACTCAGATAAAACAGAATTCATGTTTTAATCAAAATGGTGCCATCTCCTCATTAAATAACAAGCCTTTGAAATTAGTAGGCCAGTTCATATATCTCGGTAGCAATATCTCATCAACTGAAAGCAAAGTCAACATACGCTATAGGTAAAGCATGGGCTGTTATTGATAGGTTATCGACCATTATGGAAATCTGATCTTTCTGATCAAATAAAATGGGAATTCTTCCAAGCTGTGACCATGTCAGTACTACGGTATGGTTGCACCATTTGGACTCTAACAAAACACTTGGAGAAAAAGCTAGATAGGAATTACATAAGGCTGCGGCATGCTGGTTTGAACAAATCCTGGTAGCAACACCCAACAAAACAGTAGCTGTATGGCCACTTACCGCCCATCTCACAAATCATTCAAGTAAAACAAGCAAGACATACTGAGAAAGGACTAATTCATAAGTGATGTTCTTCTATGGACTACTACACATAGACACACCAGTGTTAGTTGACCAGCTAAAACTCATAGTCATCAGCTCTGTGCAAACACCAAGTGTCGTCTGGACAACTTACAAAGTACGACGGCAGATAGAGACAAACGGCAAGAGAGAGTAAAAGGAGGTGCTCATGGTATAATGGTTATCACTGTGGAAAATGGACATGGTGACCAGAGTTCAAATCCTGGATGAGACAATTAGCATTTCACAGTGCTAATACACTATACATCCAACGTTCCTCTTTCAAACTATGGGTAAATAGTAGGGCAGACTGAACTCTTTAACCTTAATCTTCTTGTCTATCAAACTACTTTGAGAGCTCCACTTCCATTACTCCTACTAAATAGTTTCAGGTGTTGCAATCTGGGCCATCAGCACACCTTGATAATAGTTATGAGGGCTGTTGGTTTGGCTTCAAACCGCACCAACACGCCAGACCCAACACGGATATTAAATATTCTTCTTTAAATCTGGAGCACAGTAAAGATTTATTCATTTCAATTGTTAAGAAAAACCACTCACAAATTTCGAAGTTTTCAAACATGGCCAGAATTTGAAAAAAAACGAGACAAACATTCTGAAAAGGCTAACATGAAAGTGTCATAGATAAGCAACCCACAGGCCACATTATCAAAATCTATAATCTAGACCAGAGGTTTTCAAACTTTTTGGAGACAGGACCCTGTTCTATTTCAGGGGCTATCTTGTGGGCTCCCATATAAATAAAAGCGAAATCTCGTGAACCTTCATATGAATTAAGATAGAATCTATCAAAAATATTTAACGAACATCACATCCAATATTTGTACTGAGTAATAATGACATTTAGTGAGAGGGATGGGCTTTGCTTGCTCAGGTACAAATTGTCAATTTTTGGTGATATTTTTGATAAAAATACAAGTCGAGATGTGTATTTGGTCATCATATGAATAAGTGCTGAAAAAGCTATTTCACAAATATGTTTTATCTGCCTTTTGAGACAAACAACAATAGATATTCAGAAGCCACACTAAGCCAAAATTTTGGTTATTTGGTTAAAAGGCATATCAACCCTTGATGGTTATTTAATGCCAAATCCTGTTTATACATATATTGTGTATTATATACTATTATAACTTAGATCTATCTAGCTATCTATCAGGATTAGGTAAGGCTAGGTTATTTGGTTTAAAGGAATATGAACCCTTGACAGCAATTTAATGCCAAATCCTATTTATACATGATTTCTAGATAAGTAGTTTGTAGGTAACATTATTTTCAAATAAACCAGAGCTCATTTGTTTGCACACAGTTAAATGTTTTCAATTAGAGTAAATGAATAGACAGTTCTATTTGACACACAGATAGGCCTAAATTTTGAGAGTAGTTGCTGTTTAAACTAAATTTTTTAAAGTGTGTACTAGAAACTAGAAATACAAATTTGCAATTCTACTGCTACTTAGATGATATGAATTTTCAATAGACTTTAGCAGCGTCTGCAAACGCCTGATATTGATAAGTAGATCTCTTGTGATCCCCTGAGTACAATTTGAAGACCACTGATCTAAATTAACATAAATACTAGTTATATATTTACACAATACTTAACTGATTCCTTGATTTTATTCAATTAAATTAATCTAATTTTTTTTAAAGTACATTCGATCGTTTGTAAAGAAAGAAATTAGGAATATTTTGGTTTTTATATGACAAATATATCAGATTTATTCAAGTTAGATGAACCAGACATGCAGGACACTGCTGGAGAAGCAAGGACGAACTCATAAGTTATGTACTCTTAGGGACCCCCACACATGGCCGTGCAAATGCAGGACGACCAGCACGAACATACATTCAGCAACTATGTGAGGATACAGGATACTGTCCAGAAGACCTGCATGAGGTGATGAACGATAGGGAAAAGTGGCGAGAGAGGATCAGGGATATCCGTACTACCAGCACGACATGATGATGATGATATCAGATTTGAATTTGAAATAGTATCTGTCTAAATTTCTGAACCAACTTATTATTTGGGTCATTCATCTTATATGCACAACATTTCGCCTGCTGTTACTCTCTGGCCTTCTTTTTGTCATAATTGCTAACTTTCAGGGAATTTCAAACTGAGCCCTTTATTCAACCCATAGACGTAATTCTGTTGTCCATACTTTGTTGCAATTGTCATGACTGTCACTTGTGATGGGTTGAGCCAGCTCCTTCTATGATCCAGACAGCTTCTCCGATGAGTGCCATTCAATTGTATTGTTTTTGAAGTCCAATTTGGCTATCGCCAACCATTCGCGATTCCACCATCAAAGGTCATAAATTCCAAGCCCACTGATTGGTTTGAGATCTGCTTTCATGGTTGACAGCCATGTTTTGATTTAACCTCCTCGTCGCTTTCCTCAGTGTCAAAGTGCATCTGGTGCCACCGATTCTATGAAAATTCAATGAAATTCTTAGTCACCACAAGTCTTCTAGGTGGACTGGCCACATCTCAGCACCATAGATTAGTACTGTTTTGGATAAGGGCTTGGAATATCTCATATCAGATAATTCACTTTCTTAGATATTTTACTCATGTAATATTACTTCTCTTTCCACAATATCTGGGCCCAGGGATTGAACTCATAACTTCCAGGTAGATTTAAATTAGAAATAACTAAAATGGCAAATTAACTAATACAAGATATTCCAAGACTTGGACATTGGAAAGAGAACAATCTAAAAGATTCGATTTGAAAATCGCTGAAGGTTGGCAACTACAGCAAAAGACATCTGAAAAAGGTCAGAGAGTATAGCAGCCGAAACATGAATATAATAATCAATATTATGGCAATAGTCCAAATTGTGTTAAAATAACTGATATCAAAAAAGTTTTATTTTTTATTTTTCTAAGAAAATTGATCCTGTATTGATCCAATACAAGGGTAGGCTGAAAAGTCCAAATGATGATGTCACATTTGATATTTTGGCCAATGGGATCCAAGCACTGTAACATGGACCAAAGGAGTGTGTGAACCACAAGGCAAACTATGTCAAAAAAAAAAAAAAAAAAAAAAAAAAAAACTCATTTGATCTCATTTCATGAGAGCATCTTAGTCAGCTTATGAACTTTTCAGCCGACCTTCATGGATTTACTTCTGAGCGAAACATAATTACAGTTTGTTTGAAAAGGCATTTTTTAAAATGTAGTTAGGATAGGAATCAACAATGAATAAAAAGAGGGACCAACCAACCACAATTGAATGTGAAAGATCCATTTTAAATTTTTGAAACCTTAATAGATAAATAGAAAAAAGATTTATAAGAAAAATGTAAATGATTGACTGACAATGAAAAAATAGGATTCCATTTTAAGTCTTTCAGGGAAAAAACTAATATTCATATGAATAAAACGATATTTTGTTAGAGGAGGAAGAGGTGGTAGTATTACTAAACTAAATATGACGGTGTTCGTACTAAAAACTTGTATTAATCATATTGGTACTAATATTTTACTAGATGTGATGGTATAGGTATTATCTTATCAGATATGGTCGTATTTGTACAAATCGCTTAGATGTAGTGGTATTGATAGTGTCCTTTATTAGGTGAGATGGTAACAGTATTAATATTTCAGATGTGGTGCTATGGGAACTAATATTTCAGATGTGATGGTATTTGTAGTAATATTTTGTGTCGGGTATCACCCACCTTTATCCACACAATGAACTAGTCCATCTGCCATATATAGCAGTAGCTGCTAATACCAGGGCAGGCTAGAAGGTGAAGAGCAGCTTCTTATAGGAATAGTATTAGAGTGTTGGAGACTGGAGATCGCACAAGATCACCTTATTTGCTACCATAATAACAGAAGCCAATACTATCATCGGACTATATCTTTATTCTGTATTCCCTAATCCTATGATCTTGTCTACTAATAGTCTCTCTATTGTATATACTTTTTCCAGAGAATATATCTCCATTTCCTCTCATATCGTGGTTTGTCCTATATTTAATATTACAAGCGTTCACTAATCCTATGTTCTTGTCTACTAATAGTCTCTCTATTGTATATACTTTTTCCTGAGAATATATCTCTATTTCCTCTCATATCATGGTTTGTCCTTTAATATTACAAGCGTTCACTAATCAGAATGCAACAATTTCCTATGTGGTTGTACTGGTACTATAATTTTATTAGATGTGGTGGTGAGGTTGGTTTTATTTTTAATATCATCATCATTTCCCACTCTTAGTTTTTATATCATCATCATCATCATAGCACAAGATAACTGTAACTGCAGGACTTTTATAACAGAAAGAAAAAAAATGGCAACAATAATAATTAATAGAAAGTTATCACCAACACTATTAGATTATTTCTTTTTCGCCTTCATTATTGTTGTTGTTGTTAATAATAATAAAAAGAAAAGAAAGAGGTTTTAGTAGTTGTTTTTCTTATTTGAAAAAAATAATCTAATTTTTTTTTACTCTCTGCCCCAAAATACTAGCAACTGGAGAAAGCTTCATTGAAGGAAAAAAAATCTCTTTTTACAGATATACATATATATATATATATATATATATATGTACATATGTATAAAATTATTAAATTTTTGTATGTATGTATGTATAGGCTACAGTAACACAACAAAAACAACATATCATAGAATGATTTCTATTAGAGCAATACCAATAAAAGGCTCTAAGAGAATATAACAATTTACAACCAATATTTTTAATAATAATAATAAAAGGGTCTGTATTCATGCTTGCCCCTATCTTTATAATTTCATAAAAGAAATATTTATTAAATGAGAATTACAGAGTAATTCTCATTTATTAATTTGTTTACTTACTTGCAATTAATTCAAATATATATATATCATATAACATAGTAGTGTCTGTACACTACCATGTTATATTATATATATATATATATATATATATATATATATATATATAGAGAGAGAGAGAGAGAGAGAGAGAGAGAGATAGAAAGATAGATATCTTTTTGTCTTTATCTAAAAGGATTTTTTAGCTCTGTACGTTGAGAGTTGATATATCCTTAATCCCAAATTAACTAAACATCAATAGCCATTGGCATTGAGCACTCAAATTGGATACTCCTACCTCTTGAATTTCCACCTTGGATTATATAAGAATGTGTGCGTGTGTGTGTGTGTGTGTGTGTGTGTGTGTGTATATATATATATATAAATGCTCTATCATTAATATTGAGCACTATTTGATAATACTGTAACATTTGGTCCTCCATTAACTCACCAAGTGATCTAGTAAGAACCATAAACCTCTTATATATATATATATATATATACTACTCAACAATTCTGTGTTACATCATACATTCTCTTGCAATAGGAGTGACTTATTTTCAAACTCAGGATCAGAGAGCAAAAAAATTTCAAAATAATTTACTCAATACTATTCCATCCATTTTTTAACTTAATAATAACTAAATTACCATCAAACTTTAATAATACCAATTTAGAGTTTATCTGGCGCCTACTCAACAAATTATTCATGCTAATAGCCTTATCATTGTCGTGATTTTCATCCCAATCGATATATTTTTCAGCCTCGTTTCACACTCAACAGGCCCAATTGAAATGCATGATACATTCTACCAGGTCTGCATTACAAACAGACGGTAAAGTTAATAAAACTATCTTTAAATTAATTCTTTTTTTTCTTTTTTTTTTAAATCTGTACTTTTCAAGTTACTTATACTTAAAACCTTGCTCACACAATGAGCTCCACTAGCTACACCTTTATACAGTGTGCCCCCCACCCAACAAAATCTGGACACATTGGTAAAATCCATAATTTTGATAGATAAATTTTATTTTAATGGAATATTATTCAATCAATAACAACTTCAATAGGATCTCCACCATTTATAACGGAAAACAAAATGCATCTTTTGCAAGATTTACATGAACCCAATGCATTAACTTTCTAATGAGCGTCTCCCCCAACTAAAAAGCTACTTGGGGCCCTCCGAAGATGACATGAATTAAAAACATCAGCAATCTTTCGATATGACAAACTGTTACATCGACTTCAAAGTACCAGTTTAGTTCTTCTTTCAACAAACTTATACAGTGGATATAAGAGAGTTGCCGAGACAGGAGAAGAAGTCTCTTATATCCGGGGTTAGATCTATTTTGTTTGGGTAACACAGGCTCTAATTTGGGACCAGAGAAAATCTATCTTATATCAGGGCTTCTCTTATATCCGGTTTTGGTCTATTTTGTTTAGGTAACACGGGCTCTTATTTGGGACCAGAGAAAATATCTCTTATATCAGGGTTTCTCTCATATCCGGGTTACACTGTATTTAATCTGGGTAAAAAAATTATAGTTGTTTATAATTAGTGATATTCCTTATGCGTTCAAATTTTAGGAACACCCAGTGTCGGATTTACATATGGACTGGTATGGGCCGCAACCAGGAGCCGCAAGATGAGACATGCTTTTAATAAAACTAAGAAAAAAAAAAAGACATAAGAACAGAAGAGTTTATTTTTTGTTTTGGTTTTTTTTTTTCAGATTTAATGAGGCTCCTTTGAACCAATTTATTAAAAAATTTATAGCATTTGGGTCCCAAGCCCTTTGAAAGGGGCTCCATTTAGATTTTGATGTAGATTTTTTATGTGGCTTTTTAGTTTTGCAAACTTTTGTCTATTTTTTGTTCTATTTGACACTTCATTGAATACAGATATTTAAGAAAAGTTGGTGACCAGAAGGCTCCCTTTTCAATAGCTACTACACCGAGGAGTAGGGGAGGGTGATATTCCTTTCCTTGGATTGCTCCACTTTACCCTTGATATGTACCTTATATTGCTGAGTGTTAAGCAAGGAGGTATCAAGTACCATTTTTAAAGTCTTTGGTATGACGCAAATTTGGATTGAACCCAGGCCTCCCGGACTATTGGCAAACATTCTACCCACTAGACCAATGAGCCGGTTTATAACAAGTACAAAACTGCTCAATATTGTACAAATTAGACAAAATTTAAAAGGAAAATTGTGCAAACGTTTATGGGGGTTGAATATATTGAATGAAGGGGCTCCCAAATTCTATTAGCCCAAGGGTTATTTAAGGCCTAAATCTAACCCTGGGGATACCTTGTTTAGAGATCTATTGATAAAAGATGATACTTAGTCCAAAAGTGTAAAACAGTTACTTCTCCTCACAATATGGTGTAGATTTTGCTAAATGGCCGTGTATAAAATCACTTTGGGTACATTTTGAATCTTTGACAAAGTCCTGTTAAAGATATGCCATATTCTCTCATATTTAATAAGTCTTCCTCTGCAAGTGTTGTGTATGTATCACTACAATATAGACAGAACTTTTCTTTTTTTTCCAGTCTCAGCTAACTCTTTTAACATATACTCATATCTGTGAACTATGCAGCTCCCCAACAAAAATGAAATTACACTTGATAACAGCTCAAAACAAGATGATAAAAATAACAAAGATATTAATCCCAATAATTGATGAAATAATGAAAATGCTTCAATACCTCATAATTTCAGGCAACTCTCTTTAAAATTCAAGCCATAACCAGGGGGTCAGAAAAGAGGATTAGGAAGTGGAGGAAGACATTAACAAAAATTATATATATATATATATATATATATATATATATATATATATATATATATATATCAAACAGGGCAAAATTATTAAATTATTTTTCTTTCATATCCCAAAACATTTTCTCTTGAGCACCACGTTCACTTTACATACTAAACCATTTTTTTTTGTTTTCTTTCTTTTATTTCAAACCAACTTTAAATTCCTAAGGGGGAGTGATGGGTCAATATCAACAATAAAAAAACAAATATAAACAAATGCGCAAATGAGTGATTGATTGACTGATTGACTTTTTCTTTTGTTTTTTGGGGTTTTTTTAGAGAACAGATTGCGAAGAGTCGACAGGAGAGAGAGAAGAGTAAAAGAAATTTACCGCTGTGTCAGTCCAATGAGTCAAAAAGGTTAAATAAACGCTTTAGGTGACCAGGCAGCTCGGTAAGCTTTCCACGAAGTTTAATCTCGAGCAAATGTGAGTTATAGATAGCCGTGATATCATCAAGACAGATCTCGGACCATTCCCCCGTCTCCAAAACGAGGGCAGACTGCGAAGATTCAGCCAAGGAATCGCTGCCAATCTGGCTGCACAGTGCTTGACTCTCGTCCAGTATCTGGTCGTTAGGTCGCCGTTGCTTGCACTTGGATAACCAGGCCACGTATGGCAACTGTGAAACAGATAGATAACATCGGATGAGGTGGAACACAAAGCAACTATACTTCTCCAGCTGTGCAAACGTTAATTTGGGGATATACTCTGAGTTGGAAGGGTAGGCTGTCAAAAGTCCAGAATCTGTTAAAATAAAAATATAGAATACATAATAATAATAATGATATATACAACGGAATAGAAACTGTAGGTTATATGGAGACAGAGATGAAAAGGTTAATTACATCAGTGAATGCAGCAAATGAACACAAAAAAGTACAAAGTCAGGCACATCTGGTTGGGAAAGCCAATCCACTGGAAATCGTGCAAGAAATTAAAATATGTACAAACTAGAATCTATCCAAAAAATTAGATGTATAAAACTCTTCTTGAGATACAAACAGATCACTCAATGTTGCCCAGAAGACCAGACCTTGTGTTGATTAACAAGAAAAAAAAAAGAATTTATCTAGTTTGTTTAGTTTGGTTGGTTGAGTTTTATGGCATATCAACCATTGTAGGTTATTTAATGCCAAATCCTCTTCATACATATATATTAAATATATATGATTTGGTTTGGTTGGGTTTTATGGAATATCAACCATTGTTGGTTATTTAATGCCAAATCCTCTTTATACATATATATCAAATGTATATGATTTGGTTTGATATTGGATTGATATGATTTGGCTTGATTCGATTTTATGGCATATCAACCATTGTAGGTTATTTAATGCCAAATCCTCTTCATGCATATATAATAAATATGTAATTTCTAAACGCATTTTGAATGTAACATTTTTAAATGAACATATGCCCATATTTTTTGCAGACAGTTAAATGGTTTCACTTATTTGTATCTAATATGAATACACAGTTAAATGTAAAAACAGTCCTATTTCAAACAATTCAGTTTAGCATGTCAACTAAGTTAAATGGTTTTAAGTATTGCTATGTATCACTATTAATTCAATTAAGCATCAGTCATTTGTTTACACACAGCTAAAATATCAAACAGTTCTATTTCAAACAATTTAGTTTATCATAAGTACAGTTTAGTTCTATTTGACCCATAGATAGGACTCTATCAGGTGCTACCTCTCCAGGTCAGAGTGAACCTGGGAGTGATGGCAATAAAGGGTACTCCATATTCCCAAGAGCATTACTGGAACCTCACCATCAGATGATTTAGTGTCATATCTAGGACACTTGTTGGGGGAGTCCAACCCTTCTGTAGAGAGGCAGTTGGTGTATTCTGCAACCCCAGCTGACTGGGTATTTATCATCTAGCGGATTTTACCATACCAACAGACAACACAGAATGGAAAATGAAAGAAAGTGAAAAGATAGACAAATACTTGGACCTTGCTAGAGAACTAAAAAAAAAAATGTGGGACTCAAGGATGAGAGTGATACTAATTGTAGTTGGTGCACTTGGAAAAGAGATTGGAGAAATTGAGGAAGAATCAAGACCATCCAGACTACACCACTATAGAGATCAGCTAGAATACTGAGAAGAGTCCTGGAGATCTGAAGAGACTTGATATCACTCAGACTCTAATGAAAGACCACCAGTTAAAGTTGGTGTGGAAAAAAATCAAGGAGTGAAAATAATTATATACTATCAATTCATGTTGATAGCACAGAGTTTTCAGATAAAGAGTCAGGGTAATCTTTAGGAGGTGCCCGTGATGTAATGGTTATCGTCGTAGGAAATGAACACGGCGATACGAGTTCAAATCCTGACCGAGACTGATTGCATTTTCACATAGCACTAATACCCTTGGGAAAGGTATGAATCCAATTATTCTCCCTCCAGCTATGGGAAAATAGTAGGGCAGACTAGGTTCTTCAGCCTTGGTGAGGCAACTAGTCTAGAAGAAGGAAAACTCTGAATTCAAACCTGTTAAACTCCGCTTAAAAAAGAATTGACCTTGTGTCATATCCTGCCCGAGCGGAGGGGTTGGGTTAATATGAAGAGTCAGGGTAATCTTTCAATGGCTGTTTTTTTTTCCTCATCAACAGATGCCACTCTGATAGACCAGTAGCAGTAGTTTCTCGACTGAACTATTTGATCCGGGCCATTCACCTATGATGTTCCTCTGCTCGGCATCTTATTAAGGATGCCGTTGACCTACCTTTGGATTTATCCACCTTACTACACATACACCATGCGGCATCCCATGATTTAAATTGCTATATGCTTGGATGGCTCTTAAAATACTCTACTCCCGCAGAGACTGTTATCCAGTGCCAAGCTGGGACAGGATTACGATATTTATTAATAAAGGATCCTCAATATTAGAGATAAAGTATAAATAGATGTAGCTAAGGATAGTGTAGAAATAGTGACTGCCAGTATCTTGTCTTTAATTGGAATCATTTTGAGATGAGGCTTCTTAATCTGAGAATTCATTTTTTTTTATAGCGGACTTTTTGTCCTCATCTTCGTAGTTTTTTTTCACAGTTCCAGGTGAGCATTGTCAGAAGATAGCTGTTTCAATTCCTACCCAAGCCAGCCAGAGGTTTACTTGGTCAAAAACGTGGTGTGATAGACAACTATGGAAGGCAGTAATTACTGGGGATACGGTTACAAGACTCAGCATTCCTATCCGAGGTCACGGTTAATCACCTGAAGAAGACCAGAGGTGAAATTTGGCCGAAATGTAGTTAAGAAGAAACAACACAAAAAAAAAAAACAACTACCAAGATGATCTAGTGCTTCTTGCAAATACACCTGCTCAAGCCGAATCTCTACTGCACAAGCTGGAGCAGGCAGCAGAAAGCATTGACTTTCACATGAACACAAATAGAACAAAGTATGTTTTTTGAGAAGGAGCTATCTCCAAACAAAGTGGCAGACCTCTAACATTAGGAGTTAAGCTCACATACCTTGGCAGTAATATCTCATCTACTGAAAGTGATTTTCAACATATGCCCAGTGAAGGCATGGAATGCTATTGACAGGTTATTGATTATATGGATGTCTGATCTAGCTAATAAAATAAAACAGAATTTTTTCCAGGCTGTGGCTGTATCAATACTACTGTATGGATGACACACGTGGACATGAACCAAATGCTTTAAGAAAAAGCTAGAAGGGAACTACACAAGAATGTGACATGCTGTTTGGAACAAACCCTGGAAGTAACATCCCACAAAACAGCAGCTGTAAAGCAACCACCCTCCCATCTCAAAAACCATCCAAGTAAGACGAACAAAACTTGCGGGACACTACAAGAAAAGCAAGTACAAACTCATTATTGACATTTTTTTTATCGACCCTTGCATATGGACATGCCAGTGTTAGGCGACCAGCAAGAACTTACTTGCATCAGCTCTCTGCAGACACTGGATATAGTTCTGAAGACCTGCTAAGACAGATGGAGAGAGAGAGTTAGGGAAATACAAGCTGTCAACATGACCTTATGTACATTTATATTTATAGTGTGGTTGTTTCTTAAAGAGTTTTTTGCACATAGCTATATGATACCAAGTATTCCTATCTAATACAAATAATTTGGACAGAGTTTGTTTGTTCGGATTTTATGGCATATCAACCATTGTAAGTTATTTAATGTTAAATCCTGTTTATATATATATATCAAATATATATAATTTGGTTTGGTTTTATGGCATATCAACCATTGTAGGTTGTTTAATGCTAAATCCTTTTTATACATATAGATTAACTATATATGATTTGGTTTGGTTGGGTTTTATTGCATATCAACCATTGTAGGTTATTTAATGCCAAATCCTCTTTATAAATATATATTAAAGATAGAGGATTTGGTTTGGTTGGATTTTATGGCATATCAACCATTTTAGGTTATTTAATGCCAAATCCTCTTGATACATATATATTAAAGATAGTGGATTTGGTTTGGTTGGATTTTATGGCATATCAACCATTGTAGGTTATTTAATGCCAAATCCTCTTTATACATATATATTAAAGATAGAGGATTTGGTTTAGTTGGATTTTATGGCATATCAACCATTGTAGGTTATTTAATGCCAATCTCTATTTATACATATATATTAAATATAACAAAGCACCTGCAAATATTAGAAGCCACAAACTGGCCCTCCAGTAAGTAAGTAAAGTTGGCAATCGTAGTCGAGGGCGACCAGACGGCTCCTTTTTCAATAGCTACTACACCGAAATGTAGGGGAGGGTGCTACTTCTTTCCCTAGATTGCTCCACTATCCTTGATACATACCTTATATTGCTGAGTGTTAAGCAAGGAGGTATCAAGTACCATTTTTAAAGTCTTTGGTATGATGCGACCGGGGATTGAACCCAGGTCTCCAGGACCATTGGCGAACACTCTACCCACTGGGCCATGTCAAATTAAAGTCATACCCAGCAAATTCAACACACAATAATACTTTTTATCTAAAATACAAAGAACTATTCCAAAAGAATGAAAAAGCCATAAAACCCTTTGGCCTCCAGATGGAAACAATCATTGGAGAAGTACACATGGATTTGACAGAAATACATAAGATGATCATACCAGATATTCCCCCTTGGACCTTAAAGACCCCAAACATAAACTTAACACTCCGTAAATTCCACAAAAAAAAAAAACTCACCCACTAATTTTCCAAGAGGAATTAGAAAAAGTTAAGGAGAGATATCCTAATCACTCACACATCTTCACAGATGAATCTCAACTGGAGAAAATAACAGGATAATCCACAGTACATAAAAGGAGAATATTTTTTTAAAAAATATCTCCCAAATGACACGTCTATATTCAGCACAGAAGCTTACATGATCCACAGGATCTTGACCTCATCTCAGAATCAAGAAATACCAAATTCATTATCTTTTCCGATTCGCTATCAGTTTTGGAATCATTAAAAAACAGGAAATTTGATAATCCATTAATCATAAAGAATTCTATGCAAATAAGAAAATTTATCAAATGATAATGATGTACAGATATGATGAATCCCAACTCGTACTGGAATCAGCGGAAACGACCAAGCAAATAAAGCAAGCAGGTCTACTCTAAACATAGCGACTGGAAAAATGTTTAAAATGCCATAAATAGACTTTAAAATGAAGATAAATGAATACATACAATAACAAAGACAATAACGCTGGAATAGGAGTAAGCATAATGAATTACTGGAAATTAAACCCACATTGGGGAAATAGAAACAAAGCTACAGAAAAAAACGAAAAGAGGAAGTTATATTGTCCAGACTTCGTATAGGTCATACAAGGACAACACATTCTTACTTGAAGGAAAAGCAGCAACCAATGTGCCATGCATGCCAGACCAAATACACAGTGAAACACATTCTCATTGAATGTACCGACCTGGCCCATATAAGAGAAACCTTTTATAGTGCAAACAACATGAAGGTACTGTTCGAAAATATTGAAATAAAAAATGTAATGTCATTCCTAAAAGCAATAAATATATTCGGAAAAATCTAAAAGAAATTTCAACAAGACCAAATTTCTCCTATAAACTGTTCCTCTACAAGAAATACTTCAACAAGATTTGATGCTTTTGACAAGCTGTTCCGCCCCCCCCCAAAAAAAATCTTTTTATGACAAGCTGATTATGAACAAATAAACTTTCAATAAAACCAGATTATTTCCACAAGCCGTTTCCCTACTGATAAATTCCAACATAACAGACTTTTCTATTTCCCCCTTTTTAATTTGATTTGGCATTAAATGACCCAGGGAGGTTGATATGCCATAAAACAAAAAAAAACCAACACATTAAATATATATGATTTGGTTTGGTATATCAATCATTGTAAATTATTTAATGCCAAATCCACTTTATATATATATATATATATATATATATATATATATATTAAATATATATGATTTGGTTGAGTTTTATGGCATAAAAACCATTGTAGGTAAACTAATGCCAAATCCTCTTTATACATATATATTAAATATATACGATTTGGTTTAGTTTGGTTTTTATGGCATATCAACCATTGTAGGTTATTTAATGCCAAATCCTCTTTATACATATATATTAAATATATATGATTTGGTTTGGTTGGGTTTTACAGCATATCGACCATTGTAGGTTATTTAATGCCAAATCCTCTTTATACATATATATTAAATATATATGATTTGGTTTGGTTGGGGTTTATGGCATATCAACCTTGGTAGGTTATTTAATGCCAAATCCTCTTTATACATATATATTAAATATACATGATTTGGTTTGGTTGGGTTTTATGGCATATCAATCGTTGTAGGTTATTTAATGTCAAATCCTCTTTATACATATATATTAAATATATATGATTTGGTTTGGTTGGGTTTTATGGCATATCAACTATTGTAGGTAATTTAATGCCAAATCCTCTTTATACATATATATCAAATACATATAAGATTTATAAACACATTTTGTGAATAACATTCTTAAATGAGCCTGAGCCCGTTTTTTTGCACATAGTTAAATGGTTTCAAATATTGCTATATATCAGTCACTTGTTTGCACACAATTTGTACTATTTGACCCATAGATAGGACCCTATGAGGCACTACCACTCTGGGTCAGAGTGGACCTGGGATTAATAGCAATGAAGAGGTACTCCACATTCCCACAATCTCCAAGGCTGGAACCTCACCATTAGAATTGTTCAGTATCATATTCAGGACACTTGTTAGGGGAGGGGAGTCTTATCCTCAGCAGAGATGCAGTCAGTGTATTCTACTACCCCAGTCATCGAGGCTGTTGGATACGGATGTATGGTTTTATACAACATCAATAATTATATAGTTTCAAGCAATTATTTCTGTTCAATAAGTCATTTGTTGGCACACAGTTGAATGGTTTCAAGTAACTAATAATAATCCTTAGTAAACAATTATAGCTTCAAGTAACTATTCTTAATACAAATAATTTAGTTATATGGCATCAAATATTCCTGTCAAATACTAATGATTTTTTTAACAGATCTCTTTGACTTACAGATGAGACCCTAACAGGTACTACCACTCCAAAGTCAGAGTGGACCTGGGAGTAATAAAAATGAAAGGCGTATTCCACACTTCCCAGATGTCTAGAACCAGAGCTTCACCATCAGATGCAGGTTAGTGTCATACCAAGGACATGCTTTTTTTTGGAGGGGGTCATACCCCTCTTCAGAGGATTGCAGTCAGTATATTCAAAGCCATAATATCAAAACAGGCTGAAATCAAACTTTCTTGTCCCCCTTAAAGAAAAAAAAAAATTAAACAACCAAAGGGGAGATAATACTGATGAATACCACAGAGTGCTCAAAATCAATCAACTGAATAACCATTTCAAGCCAAGAGAAAGATGATTCCATATTATCTATGAAAATATCCCAGAAAAATAAAAAAAGATTTTAACTTACCAAAGGTGTCTGGCTGACTTGACTTGTCAGAAGAAATGGACCCATCAGTATTGTATGCATTCAGAACAGCTCGCATCTCATCTGTGGTGGCCAGATCTAAAGGAGTACTTCCAGATGCTGTCTTCATCTTTAGCAATTTGGACCCTAAAAAGAAGAGAGAAAATCAGTGTTTTTTAAGTGCTAAAATGAAGTAATTTCTAGTGTGACAATTTTTTTAATGTAGCAAACACAAATTTGTAACATTTGTACTTCTAGGATTTATTTATTCATTTGTTTGGTATGCCTCCTTGGATATCTTCCCATTTTATTATCTTCTCGCATCATCCTGAGAAAAAATGAATAAACAATGAAATCTTTTTTAAAAAAAGAGAATTTTATACAATATTAATACAATATTTATATATATATATATATATATGGGAGGTGCCCATGGTGTAATGGTTATCGTCCTAAGAAATGGACACGGCGACACGAGTTCAAATCCTGGACGAGACTGATTGCATTTCACTGAGCACTAATACCTTTGGTAAAGGTATGAATCCAATTATTCTCCCTCCAGCTATGGGTAAATAGTAGGGCAGACTGGGTTCTTCAGCCTTGGTGAGGCAACTAATCTAGGAGAAGGAAAACTCTGAATTCAAATGTTGAACTCTGCTTAAAAATTGACCTGGTGTCATACCTTGCCCGAGCAGAGGGGTTGGTAAATATGGATAGAGTCTGCTACGAGGCCATTTAAATAGGTCATTAGTCCTGGATCAAAATCAGCACACAAACCCGATTCCTTCAGACAAGCTTGCTACTAATTGAGCTAAGATAGGTTCTCAGGCAATTTAATAAGCTTGGATCAATTTGATACTAGGGCAACGAATAAGGATCACGTCCCTACAGTAATATAGACCTGCGAAATTAGCTTGCATAATAAGTAAAGTTAGCGACCTTGTGTCATATCCTGCCCGGGCGGAGGGGTTAGGTAAATATGAATACAATATTTATATACAGATCAAATTCTGTTGAGTAATTCATCCAAAAATGCCCTCTGAAATCCTCTAATTTGATTAAAAAAATTTTAAAACTATTCCTGTTTGATGCAGTCAAGAGGATAGCGAGAGAGAGTCAGGGAACTCCCAACTTGATGATGATCATAAATATTTTATTAATAGTGTAAGATTTATGAGAATATAATAAAATGGGGAGATGCCCAAGGAAGCATAACAAACAAATAATAAAACAAGGGTTCAGATTATAATTATTATGATCTTGATTTGTAAACAAGTTTGTTTATATTATTGTTAGTATATATTACAATACATCATTACCTCCCTTAGTAGAATTATCTTCATTGCCTCCCTTGATTGATCATTCCAACATCTGATCTTAAAGTTTATGCCCATTTCAGTTTGGTTTGGTGGCATATTAACCATTATCAGTTATTTAATGCCAAATCCTGTTTTTACATATATATTAAATATATGGTTTGTAAACATTTTGTAGATACACACAGTTAAATGATCAAACAGTTCTATTTCTAACAATTCAATTTAGCATAAGTCAACAAAATCAAATGGTTCAAAGTATTGCTGTGTATCACTAACAATTCTATTAAACATCAGTCATTTGTAAACAGACAATTTAATGGTCAGAGATCTATTTCAAACAATTCAATTTAGCACAAGTCATTTGTTTGCACTCAGTTTAAATGTCAAACAGTTCTATTTGACCCGTAGATAAGACCCTATAAAGTGCTACCGCCCTGGGTCAAAGTAGACCCAGCAGCAATGGCAATGAAGAGGTACTCCACATTCCCAAAAACTCCACCATTACTGGAGCCTCACCATCGGATTGTTTAATGTCATATCCAGGACACTTGTTGGAGGGAAGGGGTTATACCCCTCTGCAGAGATGCAGTCGGGTGTATTTTAGAGTCCCAGCACACTAAGTTAATGTCTGTCTGTGTCTCAAATCTCTGAAGCCTTTTACGAGTTACCCAAACTGCTCATCATAGAAAGCTGTAATTTAGTAGGAAAACTACTTTTCAATCTATATTATTCTTATTGTATCATGAATTTATAGCTAAACCAAATACGGACTAAAAAATAAGACCAATGTACAAATTATTATATGATAAAAAAATTAGACCAGTGGACAAATTATTATATTATCAAAAAAAATAGACAAATTATATTATAAAAAAATTAGACCAGTGGACAAATTTAATATATTATAAAATAATAGACAAATTATTATATTATAAAAAAATTAGACCAGTGGACAAATTTAATATATTATAAAATAATAGACAAATTATTATATTATAAAAAAATTAGACCAGTGTACAAATTATTATATCATGAAACAATTAGACCAGTGGACAAATTATTATATTATAAAAAAAATAGACAAATTATTATATCATCAAAAGATTAGACCAGTGGACAAATTTATTACATTATAAAAAAAATAGATAAATTATTATATTATGAAAAAAATTAGACCAGTGGACAAATTTATTATATTATAAAAAAATAGACAAATTATTATATTCTATAAAAATTAGACCAGTGGACAAATTTATTCTGCCCTACAATCTACCCATAGTTACAGAGAGTGAGAAAAGTAATATTGAAAGTTGGTGAGCTTAATTGAGGGTAACCCGGAGGCTCCCTTTTCAATAGCTACGACACCAAAGTTTAGGAGAGAGCACTACTCCATTCCCTGGATTGCTCCACTTTACCCTTGATCCTTACTTTATAATGTTGAGTGTTAAGCAAGGCAGCATCAAGTACCATTTTTTGAGTCTTTGGTATGACTCGACTTGAGATTGAACCCCAGTCTTCCAGACCATTAGTGAACACTCTATTCATTAGGCCAATGGTCGTGCAAACAACCTCATCCTGAATTTGAACTTAGGTCACCATGTCTGTTTCTTACAACAATAACTATTACATTATGAGTGCCTGAGCAGAGGTAGGGCTTCAGTATTCTAAAGCAAAAAGATTTTTTTTTTCCTAACAGGACCCAGATTGTTCTGTTATATAGCCGTAATACAAATACAAGCGGAAACATAATCAAACATAATTTACGAACTTCAATGAACGAACAAACACACTTCTTTATAAAAATATATCTCTCACACTTTATTCTCGAAAGGGAGATGTTTGTTGTGTGTGAGAGATGAGTTGGAGATGGGGACAGACTGCTATATTGACCCAAGTTCTTCTTCACCTATAGCAGCACTTCTTTCGCATCTTGGCTTGGGTTGCTCACCTGTGGGTCACTGAGGGCCCAAAGCTCCCTGTCAGCAGCTGGGTCTCACGTCTCCAACTGACTCTGGGCATTTGGTTATATAATTGTCTCATGCCCACATGCTTCTGCTGTTCTTCAACTTATTTACACAGGTGTATCTCTTGATTGACGGCTCGGTCGAGGGTCAATATATAACAGTTCTGATATGCTGTTGTTTTCTAATTAAACTGTGGGACTTTTCAAGGGTACAGTTAATATAAAATAGTAAAGCAAATACATATTTTATGAAGATTGTATAGCCAATGAATGCAGGTCTATAAATATTCACTTGCTAAGCAGCAATGAGTTGATTTTAGAGTATGTAGCAGGAAGTAATAATATATTTAAGGGTTGGTTGGTTTCAACACTTAATAGCTTATCAAACTTTGTGTGTTATTTAATACCAATGCCATCTTTATAAAACAACAGTAGTGGTTCTATTTAACCCATAACTAGGGAAGATAAGAGAGTTCATGCCTTTTCCAAAGGTATTAAATCTAAAGTCAACATAACACAACTAGATGGTTGGTTGTTTTGTTTTATGGCATATCAACCCTTTTCAGGTCATTTAATTTCAAACAATTCAATTTAGTATAAGTATAGTTTTTGTTTGAAAACAATTAAATATCAAAACGGTTCTATTTCAAACAATTCAGTTTAGCATAAATACACAGTTTTATTACAATCATTACAACCTGATAGATACAAAGTAATTATGAATACATGATCAGTTATTATTGCAGGTGAGAAAGAAAATCCAAGGTGTTGTAATATTGATGGGGCCATCCTAGTTTAAGAGGAATTTGAAGGAAAAAAGTTTTGTAGGCACCCTATATTCTTGGCCATGAAAATGTCTGATTAACCTTAAACCCAGCTAGCACATACATTTTTAGCTGAAAAAGGTCTATTTTGAAGTCAATGTTTCTCGCATTTCCAAAATGCTGTCCATAAACCATGTTGTTGTTGTTGCACTCGTTGACGTTGTCATGAGCAAATGAGCAAGACCCCAGCAGCAACAATATGGCTAACCCAGCATGAAAAAGTCAATCCTGGACATAAGGCATATTTAATGCTTCATAAAATGCAACAATTAAAATACTTTGTATAGTTAAATCTTTGCTGTGGTAAGTATCTTTATCACTAAAGTGAGTTTTGCAATATTTTGGAAATGTACAAGTTGGTTGGTTGGGTTTTATGGCATATCAACCTTTCTAGGTTATTTAACGCCAAATCCATTTTTATAAAAATAGTTCTATTTCAAACAATTCAGTTGAGCATAAGTATGCAGTTTAAATGTAAGTACAATTTAATGGTAAAAAACATTTCTGTTTCAAGCTATTCAGTTTAGTCAAACAGTTCTAATTCAGCTAATTCAGTTTAGTATAAGTACAGATTTTGTTTACAAACAGTTAAAAGTCCAAACAGTTCTATATTAAACAATTCAGTTTAGTGTAAGTACAGTTTCAATGTCAAAAAGCAGTTCAATTTCAAACATTTCAGTTTAGCATAAGCCCGCAGTTTAAATGTAAGTACGATTTAATAGTCAAAAAGATTTCTATTTCAAACAATTCAGTTTAGCATAAGTATACCGTTAGTTCGATTTAACCCATAGATAGGGCCCTATCAGCTGCTACCACGCCAGGCCAGAGTGGATCTGGGAGCAATGGTAATGAAGGGGTGCTCCGCATTCCCCAAAGTCCCAGCATCACTGGAACCTCACCATCAGATGGTTTATTGTCATATCCAGGACACTCAGAGGCTTACCCCTCTGCAAAGGTGCAGTCGGCGTATTCTACAGCCCCAGCCGACTGGGCAAGGTACTATTTACCAACCCCTCAGCTCGGGCAGGATATGACACAAGGTCAATTTTTAAGCGGAGTTTAACAGGTTTGAATTCAGAGTTTTCCTTCTCCTAGACTAGTTGCCTCACCAAGGCTGAAGAACCTAGTCCGTCCTACTATTTACCCATAGCTGGAGGGAGAATAAGGGGGTTCATACCTTTCCCAAGGGTATTTGCCCGAAAGTGAACGTAATAGCGCGACTGGAGTACGAACTCGCGTACTACGATTCCGCAGTGCATCGCTTTAACCATTACACCACGAGGACACCCCCGACTGGGCAAGGTAATGTACAAGATTGCAGCATGTATATCACATGACCAAAGTAGTTCAACCTGTGAAGACACAATTGATCAGAGTACAGTAACCAGATGGTTCAAGAAGTTTTACTCGATTTGCAAGATCCTCGACAATCAGGCAAGGTTTGTGGATTCCAAGGCCGTGTTCCAAGCTATAGAGGTAAATTCAGTGAGTAACACTCAAAGACTATCAGGTGAGATTGGCATCTCATAGTCTAATGTGGTTCGTCACATTCACAAACTCGGCAAAAGATGCTGAATCGTGCCTTATATACAACCAAAATATTGCAAAACTTTTGACTCTCCCTAGTATGAACTATTAAGAAAGGATTGCCATTTAGAAAATAGGTAACTGCATATTGGAAACTAGTGAAAGTAATGATTCATAGAATTGATAATATTGTTATCTTTATCAATTAAAAAGAAGAGAAACACTTAAAAAAAGAATTCTATATAGTCATATAAATAGATGCCAAATAATAATACAATCTTATTTGCTAAAATGAAAGAAAGTACATTTTTGATAAATGTAATAATAGGGCTAAAACAATAATTTAACAATAAAGCACACACATGACAATTTCAACATTAAATAATAAAGTATAATTGTATGGATAATTCAATAATGAATAATAGAGTAAAACTATATGGATATTTTGATATTAAATGAAAATGTAAGATCATATATAAGTGTATAATTAAGTAATAAAGTATAATCATATGGTTGGTTGGTTGGGTTTTATGGCATATCAACCTTTCTAGGTTATTTAACGCCAAATCCATTTTTATGAAAATAGTTCTATTTCAAACAATTCAGTTTAGCATAAGTACGCAGTTTAAATGTAAGTACTGTTTAATTGTGAAAAACATTTCTATTTCAAGCTATTCAGTTTAGTAAAGCAGAGCTAATTCAGTTTAGTATAAGTACAGATTTTGTTTACAAACAGTTAAATGTCAAAACAGTTCTATATTAAACAAATCAGTTTAGTGTAAGTACAGTTTCAAAGTCTAAAAACAGTTCCATTACAAATAATTCAGTTTAGCATAAGCCCGCAGTTTAAATGTAAGTACGGTTTAATTTTGTACTTGTCTTTAATTGGAATCATTTTGAGATGAGGCTTTTAATCTGAGAATTAATTTTTATTTATTACGGACTTTTCCCCCTCATCTTGGTAGTTTTTTGTGTTGTTTCTTCTTTCACTACGTTTCGGCCAAATTTCACCTCTGGCCTTCTTCAGGTGAATTTACCGCGACCTCGGATAGGAATGCTGAGTCTTGTAACCGTAATTACTGCCTTCCATAGTTGTTGTCTAACGCACAACGAAACGTAGTGAAAGAAACAACACAAAAAACTACCAAGATGAGGGGGGAAAGTCCGCAATAAATAAAAATTAATTCTACGGTTTAATTGTCAAAAACATTTCAAGCTATTCAGTTTAGTCAAACAATTCAGTTTAGCATAAGTATGCCATTACTTCTATTTAACCAATAGATAGGGCCCTATCAGATGCTACCACACCGGGCCAGAGTGGACCTGGGAGTGATGGCAATAAAGGGGCACTCCGCATTCCCCAAAGCACTAGTGTTACTGAAACCTCAACATCAGATTGTTTAGTGTCATATCCAGGACACTCATGGGTCTTACCCCTCTGCAGAGAAGCAGTCAGTGTATTCTACAGCCCCAGCTGACTAGGCATTAAAATCATATGGATATCTTGATATTGAATAATAAAGTACAATTATATGGATATTTCATGTGAAATTTTAAGAGTACAATCATATGGGTATTTCAATATCAAATAATAGAGTACAATTACATAACTATTTTAATACTAAATAATCAATTAACTATGGATATTTAATAGCAAATCAAAGTACAGTTATATGGATATCTTAATATTTAATAATAGAGTACGATCATATGATTATTTTAATATGTATTTTTATCATGATTTTCTATGTATTTCAATTGTGATTTTAATATTAAAAGATACTGTACAATCATATGATTATTTTAATATGTACTTATCTTTATCAAAATGTTCTATATTAGTTGTCTAAATTTCTAAGATGAAGCGTGTTTATTTTTATCATTAAGGGTTTTTGGACTATTGTCTTCATCTTTATTGTTAGCTATTAAGAAAGATGAAGACAATAGTCCGAAAACCCTTAATGATAAAAATGTTCTATATATTTTGATAATTTTGATATTAGTAAATTATATCACAATATTACAATCTTAATATTAACAAACAGAGTATTATTATATGGATACATGAATATTAAATAAGAATACAATCATATGATAATTTTAACCCTTTAATCAAAATAACAAACCAACACAGCTGATAATAAAAACAAATCTTTGTATCATTTAAAAATCAGACTTTTTAACATTGGAGGAGGTAAAATTCTGGCTAAAATGCTAATTAGCATAATTTCATCAATTAAACAGGACAAACTTTTGGGGACCCCCTCAACTCAAAAAAACACAATTCTTAAGAGATTGGCCTAATGGGTAGAATGTTCACCAATGGCCCAGAAAACCAGGGTTCAGTCCCAGGTCACGTCATACCAAAGACTTAAAAAATGGTACTTGATACCTCTTTGCTAAATACTCACCATTCTAAGGTATGTATCAAAGATAAAATGGAGCAATCCAGGGAAAGGAGTAGTGCTCTCCCCGACACCTTGGTGTAGTAGCTATCGAAAAGGGAGCCGTCAGGTCGCCCTCGACTACGGCCACCAACTTTACTTTATTTACTTATAATTAAAGTAAAGTTGGCGACCTTAGTCAAGGGCGACCAGAAGGTTCCCTTTTCAATAGCTACTACACCGAGGTGTAGGAAAGGGCTCTACTCCTTTCCCTGGATTGCTCCACTTTACCCTTGATACCTAACTTATATTGCTGAGTGTTAAATAAGGAGGTATCAAGTACCATTTTTAAAGTCTTTGGTATGACGTGACTGGAGATTGAACCCAGGTCTCCCAGACCATTGGCAAACACTATGTGACACTATGTGGGTGGTCCGCTAAGCAGACGATCCCTTTGTCTGTTTTAGCGCGAAACCAAACAAAGGCCTGAGCTCGAGATCTCGACGCGACCGGAAGTGGGCAAGAGAACGCGAGAGTCAGGGAGTTGGAAAAGGAAGACACAGAATGGCAGTCGACACCAGACAGCAGAAGAGACCATTTGGCATGAGATAGGCAGTGAGGGAAGACCAGTCAAGATGAGTCAGCATTCCTCGTGGCTTGTGGAAATTTCGCAAAAAAAAAAAAAACTACACATCAGCGATAGTCTACAGATGCACAAGAAATGCAGAGTGTCACAACTTAACCGTCTTGCACTTGAGTTAACCCAAGACCATATTGTTCGTTTGTTCTTTTTCTCCCACTCCCTTGATTGTATTTCTTGCGCCGTAAAGAAATGTATGATACCCATGTCGGAACCACTAGATGATCACTGGCCAAGATTGAAATGGTTTAAAGAAGTTGATGTATTTGGGGGGGGGGCGAGGTGGTATTGTCACTAGGTCAATGAGCGGATTAAATCTAAAAATAATAGATTTTAGATTTTTTTTAAAGTAAATTTTTTTCTAAATTTGAAAAGAAAAAATAGCAGGTGCCTACCTTTGTACTTAAGTAACAATCGAGCACATGCTACACTGTCACTCATTACAGCATCATGGAGAGGGGTTAGGTGGTCCTCAGCCTGGGCATATACATTCACAGATTCCTGTTTGGGATGACCATTCACTGTATATTGGAAAAGAAAAAAAAAAGAAACATATATAAGCTTCATGTGTTTAACATAAAAGCTTATCAAAAACTTACAGAACCTGTGGAAATTCTTCACAATAAAAAAATCAAAAAAATTAAAAAAGAAAAAAAAAAAAAATCAAGAAAAGCAATTTAAGAAGGAAAGATTTGCAATTTTATTACCCTAAACTATGACAAAAAAGTCAAGGTTTTAAGCCTGAAAACATCTTTAAAAACCAGGTGGTGACTTGTATGGCACAGCTGCGAGCAATATTGACAAGTCCTAGAGGCAACACCCCACAAAACACCAACTGTACGCTAACCTACCTCCCATCACAAAAACTATCCAAGTTAGACAAAACAGACATGCAGGACACTGGTGGAGAAGCAGGGACGAACTCATAAATGATGTACTCCTATGGACACCCACATATGGCCGAGCAAAAGCAGGATGACCAGCTCAAACATACATACAGCAGCTATGTGAGGATAGAGGATGTAGCCCTGAAGGCCTGCCAGAGGCAATGAACGATAGAGAGAAGTGCCGAGAGAGGGTCAGGGATAGCCGTGCTGGATGATGATGATTACAGTTGTAAACTAGTGGGAAATGTTTAGATTATTGTTAAAACACTTGGGAGTCTGCAGTGGATGAAGAAAGCTTGAGTCATGATACATTTATAGTGCTGGAAGGGCTTTTTTCTTTTTATAAATCTTGGAAGCAGCAACACACGTAGCAGTAGCTATACAGTCACTTACCTCCCATCTCACAAACCATCCAAGTAAGACAAACAAGACATGCTAGGCACTGCTAAGGAAGTATAAACAAACTCATAAGCAAAGTTCTCCTGTGGGTTCTCTGACATTGACTCAAAAGTGTCGGCCAACCAGCAAAAGCTTTCATTCATCAACTTTGTGTGGACACTGGTTGCCATGAAGAGGATCTGCCAAGAGCAATGGCTGATAGGGATGGATAGTGAAAGAGAGTCAAAGGAATGTGTGCTATCAGTATGGCATGATAATGATGATACCTGGTCTTCTGGTTGGGAGTGGGTGACCTGTTTTTATATCAAAAACTCAGAATTGTCTGGTGCGTGTATATATAAGTGCCATAAAGCTAATCTGAGATCAGTTTCTTTAAAGAGAAGATCAAAATTTATGAAGCTGCTGTTGACTAAGAATCGGATTTGGTTTCTTTATTTAATGGCATATCAACCTTTGTTGATAATTTAATGCCAAAGCCATTCTCCTAGAAGAACAGTAGTGGTACTATTTAATCCATAGCTGGGAGGATAAAGGGGTTCATACCTTTCCCAAGGTTATTTGTCCGAAAGTGAACGTAATAGCACAACTGAAGTCCGAACTCACTTACTACGATTTCACAGTCCATCGCTTTAACCATTACAGCACAAAGACACCTCCTGATTAAGAATCAGCAGCAGCAGTTTTGATTCTATTGTTTAAAGTAAAAGAAATTACTCATCTCGATCAAATCTACAAAATAAATCTTCATTAATTTGAGTCAAAGGTTCTGATTACATAGATCTCCTCTTCATTATTTTTTTACAACAGTCTTAAATCAGGTTACAAAACCTCTATTTTTTACCTTTTACTATTATAATTAAGTCAATCAATATTGTAAGAAGATTGTAATTGATTCTGCTTTATATAGCAGGGATCAAAAGGAACCATTTGATCCTACAGATTATATAGATCTCCTCTTCATTATTTTTTACAAGTCTTAAATCAGGTTACAAAAGTTCTAACACTTCACTTAATAAGTCCCAGGCCTGACTAATAAAACAACTTTTAGACAAAATTCAGCTTTATTCAACATAGTCTCCTTCTAGGGTTCACTGATTCAGACACTTTTCTAACAATTCAATGCCTTTTGTATAGAATGATTTGTCTTTGATCTCAAAATACGCCTCAGTTTCCAATATCACTTCTTCATTGGAGCCAAATCTCTTTCCCTGGAGCATTCTTTGGAGGTTTGCAAACAGCCAGTAGTCGCTGGGGGTCATATCAGGAGAATAGGGTGGACGTGGAAGCAATTCGAAGAGTAATTCATGTAGTTTTGCAATCATTGCATTCGACTTATGACAAGTACATTGTCTTGGCAAAAGAGCACATTTTTCTTCTTCATTTGGGGCCGAGTTTTGGTGATTTCTTCCTTCAAATACACCAATGATGTTATCTAATATTCACCCTTGATGGTTCTTCCTTTCTCAAGGTAATCGATGAACAAAATACCTTGCGCATCCCAAAATGCAGAGGCCAAAACCTTTCCTGCTGATGTTTGTGTCTTTGGTCACTTTGGACGGCTTTCAATTGCTGCTGTCCACTCAGCTGACTGCTGTGAACAGGTAGATTAATGTTTCATCATTTGTCACATATATATGCAAAAACTCCTTTTCGTTGCATTGAAATAGTTGCAAACA
>CAUZXS010003976.1:5000-7500 GCA_963585895.1 Sepioteuthis lessoniana | reverse complement strand
AAATGTAAACAAACAAACGCTGCTGCTGCTACTTAATACTTTATAATTCCCTAGCTGACATGGTACACTTGTTGGCCGAGCGGCCTGATACTAAGTCTAACATAAAGTTTGGCAGGTTTCAATCCCAACTTCAAGCGTCCTACATGTCTAGCCACACAGAAGAGTTGTAATACAATGAAACAGTCTGTCTGTGGATGACTATATATATATATATATTACCCATACACACACACACACTTAAGAATTTCAGTGATTAATATTGTCGGTAACAAAACTGTTGCTTTCTTTTGCAGCAGCAGAATGTGTATATAATATTTTTAATTGCTAAAATTCTTTTTGTGTGTAAATTTATATATATATATCTATTGTATTTCTATTTTAGGTTAATTCCTAACTTTAACTCTGGCAGAGTGAAAAAAAAAAAACAAATGATCCAACAAACAGATAAACAAATTCACAAATTGATATTTGGGGAAAAAATTCCATAAAAAAAGAAAAGACTAAAAATATGCGTATTGTCTGAAGAAAAAAAAAAAAAAAAAAAAAAAAAAAATCAAAGAATATCATAATGTCTAGCCAAAAAAAAAAACTCTGACAGAAGACCAAGTAAACGAAGAAAGTGCTCAATACAAGGTAGACCAAATATTAAAATAAGTACCTAACAGGTCAGATAATATCTACCTAGGTTTCACCTTTCTGGATGATCAGGATGAAGCTGACCAAAGATGGTAGAGCAAACTACATTTTATCACATGAAAAATCAACACAACCAAATAAATTTGCATAAATATATGGTTTATTGATTAAATCACTCAGGAGAAAAAAAAAACAACCAACCAACCAAACAATTCTTTCCTTGTTTACAAATGTTAAGCACATCAGATCTGTAATTAAGTAATTCTTTCGGGTTATTATAAGAAATAATACTTAATTTCTCCTCCATACACAACTGGCAAAATTTATCACCCTCCTTGTATTCACGGCATTTTTTTATAATTTTTCCATTTCAGTATAGGGTCTATGCCGAATTTTATCTTGACCTCCCAAATGTATTTCGATAAACCAGTCCTATTTTTACATGTCTCATGGGTGAAACTACATTCATAGTTATAAAATCTTTTTTTTTTAATATATATATATATTTATGAAAAGCCATTTATTTTCAGAAATTGGATCAAAGCAATCCTAGAAATGTAATCAGTGAAGGCACATAGGCCCATTAAAGTCTGGCCACAGAAGTTACCAGACATCAATCTCAACCTACCAACACAATTGATACCACCATCTTGAATCCAGAGACAAACAGAAGTTCACATTTATATGGAAATACGTAAACATCACTTATAACAGGAACTATAGCTATGATCAAAAAGTATAAAGACTGAATCTTTAAATCTTTTTAATTCAAAATTGGAATAAAGGTGTGTGCATAGCTGAGCATTATATAATAAAGGAATGATGTCTAGACATCTAGACAACAGTCTAGATAAATCATTGACAATTTCTGATCTTTTTCTCCTTAATTTTTTTATATATACAAGGTGTGATCAAAAAGTATTAGGACAAAAACTTTAAATTTAAATGAAGATGGGTGCACAGTTGAGCAACATATGATAGAGAGATAATGTCTCGATTGCAGTCAAGATTTGTCTTCTGTCGAGCAACCTTTATAATAATGTGATACTATCTAAACTGCATTCGAGATTTGTCCACAGCTGAGTAACCTATATAATAAAGTGATGATGTCTAGTTTGCAGTCTAGATGTGTCCACAGCTAAGCAACTATATAATAAAATGATGATGTCTAAACAAGTCAGTTACAATTTATGATCCCTTTCTCCATATATTTGTATATATACAAGGTGTGATCAAAAAGTATTCAGACTGAAACTTTAAATTTAAATGAAGACGTGTGCACAGCGTGAGCGACTTATATAATAAATGGATGACATCTAGACGACTGTCTAGATGAATTAGAGTCAATTTGAAAAAATGAAATTATAAAATATCTTTAAATTGTTCAACAGTTTTGGTGAAATACAGGTTTGCGAAAGTGCAGCACCTTCCATACTCATCATGCCTAGCTACATGTGATTTTTTTCTTCTTTCCTAAATTGAAAATTCACCTCAAAAGTTAGATTTCAAGACATTAATTAAAAACAGAAAAATTAAGCTTCACACGAATCAAAAGTAGATATTCAGAGGTGCCTCAACTAGTAGAAAACTTACTGGAACAAGCATATAGAAATTTGAATATGGTTCGTATGCAAGTCTTGAAGAATCTAACAGTGAAATTTTATTCCGAGAACGATACTGCGATTGAGTACAGATGTACAATCGGACTGAGGGTAGCGCGGGAGAACTTTTGTTGTTGAACGAACCCTAACCAGATGACAAGAACGATAAAGAAAAGAAAAAAAAAAGAGATGAATAGAGGAAGAGACAAAGAAAGAAATGTCAGTGGAACACAAGAATAAAGGATGGGGAGAAAAAAAACATC
>CAUZXS010003975.1:0-66873 GCA_963585895.1 Sepioteuthis lessoniana | reverse complement strand
AAAAAAATTGTTAACTGCCTGATGAGTGGTCTTTTGTAAAAAAACTCCATGACACTCAGGAATTGTAATCAAAATTCCATGGCATTAAATATATATAATGTATAATTATTTAATATTATCATATATATAATAGTTATGTCGTAGATGTTGAGCACTCTCCATATTATATTGCACTTGGTTCGCCACAAACTCACAAAGTGATCTCTAGAGACAACAATTCACCTGTTCTCATCAACACACTGACTGACATACATATATATATATATATATATATATATGTGTGTGTGTGTGTGTGTGTGTGTGTGTGTGTGTGTGTGTGTGTGTGTCTTCACTCGACAAAGAATAAAGGTTTTCCCGCCATATCGCAAATATTTATTATCACAGGCTTCTTTTCCAATGGCCTTAAATGTAACTACACTTTTAAAAAATTCCTTTTGTGTTATTTGCATTATGGTGATATATGAGCCATTTCATTTTTTAAAAAACTATATCAGGAGCTTATGTGGAAATCACACATCAATACATATCGGCTCATTAGCCTAGTGGGTAGAGTATTCGCCAATGGTCCGGGATACCGAGGTTCAATCCCAGGTCGCGTCATTCCAAAGACATTTAAAAAGGTACTTGATACCTCCTTGCTTTATACTCAGCAATACAACATACGAATCAAGGGTAAAGTTGAGAAATCGAAGGAAAAGATTAGCGTCCTCAATTACACCTCGGTGTAGTAGCTATTGAAAAGGAGCCTTCTGGTCTCCCTCGACTACGGTCGTCAACTTTACTTACTTTATATATATATATATATATATATATATATCAGAGGCAGAGACGGGACTAGTGCTACTCGTGCCCGGCACAACCAATAACTCGGTCAATGTTATTCAAAATGGATTAAAAATCATCCATTAATTTCAAGCAAACATACTTAGTCTGATCTCAATTAAATTACGTATCTATTCAAGTTTCGATAACTAAGTAGCCAAAAGTTCATGAATATATCTGGGAATAATACAACGATGTTGTTTTGAACGGATGGTCTTTGTCCGGCCACCGTCAGATTCAGTGAACATCCATAAAATCGGCTATAATGTTGAACACGCGCAAATCCGTGCCGAGCACTAGACCCTTATAATAACAGTAATGTTAGAGAAATCCGCTTTTGGCTGTAGCCAATAGCAAGAGCAACCCAAACACCGTGGTCAAAAATCTTAGCACATTCTGACTGCTACAGCTGTCTTGGGAAGAGGGAGAGGGACCGAGAGAGAGTAAGAGAGAGAGGGGGAGATAGCAGATTATAGCCGTCCCCGACGTCATCATCATCGCTATGGTAAATGTTGGTTAAACGGCGTGTTTTAATTCGTTTTTTCACTAACAGATCTCTATTTCTTTAATGAATGTTGCATATATTACATTCTGTAACTAAAATTTGTTTATTTGAATACATTTTCAACAAATAATCTTTATTTTAAGCGAAATTGAAACTACTAGCTGTGTCTGTGTATATTGTCATCAGTTTCTTTATTCTAATAAACATATTTTTCTGGTCATAGTAATGAACATTTTCTCTTTTCTTCTATACTTTTGAAAGGAAAAAAAATTATCTTATCTACTGTATTAACAAGACTACAAATTATATAGTATCTTGATTGTTTACAAAAAAAACAACATGCAAGGTACGTTTGTCAATCTGTGCTATACAATGGAGAATCACGCAATAGCAACTATGATGACTTAATTTGGGTCCACGGACCACGGGTTGGGAACTGAAGTTGACAGGGGGGGCACGAGTAGCAAAAATAGGTTAGAGTCGCCACTGATATATATATATATATATATATATATATATATATATGAAAGGCAAGAGAATCAGAAAAATTTTAGATAGGTTTCACCTAATGGGATTATCAGGGTGATTCTGGCAAAAGAAGAGTTGGACCAAAACTATATTTTGTTGATTAAAAGACCGCTAGCAAGAATAAAAAAATTTAAGAAAAAGTTTTAATTCTTTTTAGCGGTCTTTTAATCAGTAAAACATAATTTTGGTCCAACCCTTCTTTAGTCCAAATCGTCCTGATGAACCGTAGATTTTTTCCCGATCCCTTATACGATCACACACAATAATATGCAAACATAATCTACACAAATATACACACATAGACACAGACAAAAAGAGTTGTTCACAATCCTACCGGTCTTTTGACAGTATTTTTCGACTTTTTTCTATTCCTGCAATATCTTTCTCTACCTGATGATTGTCGTAATGAGACGGCATAATACATTTGGTCGCAGATAAGCTTCCATGCTATTAAATATATAAAATATCTAATATTAGGGTTCGCCAATGGTCTGGGAGACCGGGGTTCAATCCCAAGTCGAATCATACTAAAGACACAAAAAATGGTACTTGATGCCTCCTTGCATAACACTCAGCAATACAAGTTACGTATCAAGGGTAAAGTGGAGCAACCCACGGAAAGGAGCAGAGCTTTCCCCTACACCTCGGTGTAGTAGCTATCGAAGAGGGAGCCTTCGGG
Organism: Sepioteuthis lessoniana; assembly: GCA_963585895.1. NCBI lineage: Eukaryota > Metazoa > Mollusca > Cephalopoda > Myopsida > Loliginidae > Sepioteuthis > Sepioteuthis lessoniana. Next base: position 64,339 of record CAUZXS010003975.1, on the reverse strand, counting down.
TCACCCTCGACTAAGGTTGCCAACTATACTTACTTTATATATATATATATATATATATATATATATATTCTGCTGGTGTTTTTTAAGGCAAGGCATTGCATTATTGGTTGATAATTTCCAATTAGTACGGAAGATTTTAATTTATTCTCTTTTCTATAGAATTTTTTCCCCGGTTATCAGTCTGAGTCGTATTTTTTATTTGCATCTGGGTTTTTCCACACCTTCATAATTATAGGACTGTTATAAATAATAATATTAATAATAATAATAATATATATATATATATATATATATATATATATATATATATATATATATATATATATATATATATCATGTGCGTGCGTGCGTGCGAGACTTTTTGGTCCACATGAGACTAAAATGTTACATAAGGTCAAGTGATGGTGATTTGCTTTCGCCTGGTTTACTTATTTGTTTTTATGGTATATCAACCCACAACTATTTTTCAAATGCCACATCATTTATATATATATATATATATATATATATATATATATATATATATATATATATGTGTGTGCGTGTGTGTGTGTGTAGTTAGGCATCATTCCTTCATTTAAGCATCTCTGTTTAGATAATAAATACAAATTTTGTCTATGTAATCTTATTAGGATCTAATTGTTTCCTTACAAGATTCTTAGTTTTCGGTTGGAATTGGTACATAAATTTACCGAAATTGTCCCGGGTTCTTTTGAATCTTTCATAAGCCATCAACATGAGTTGTTTGCAAGTGAAAAGATTTTTTTAAAAGTTTTTTTATAACATTGTAAAAATTACGTAAACGTATTGTTGGATAAAACTGAGATACTAATGACATCGAACGAATTTAAAACAGAATGTTATCAACGGAAATAGAATATTCATCTGGATAAATAAAATATGTTAAAATTATTCTATCCTTTTCACTTTGTTAAATACCCATTAAAAAATGAAAAGCATTTCAAAACAATGTCGCTATTTTTAAAGTTAATTCTACTAATTCTTTTCTTTTATATATATATATATATATATATATATATATATATATATATATATATATATATATATCTTTAAGAAAAAACAAAACCGGTTACATTAAGATTATAAATTTATTTCCATCCTGTTATGTGTTTTTGATAAAATCAAAAACACGAAAAAAAATTAACAGGACTTCTTCAGATCTTATGGATAAATTAACTGTTTTAATTATGTTTTATACGATCACACACAATAATACGCAAACATAATCTACATAAACACACACACACATACACACAGACAAAAAGAGTTGACTGTATTTTTTTACTTTTTTCGATCCCTGCAATATCTTTCTTTGCCTGATCATTTAATCATGATTGTTTTAATTATATATATATATATATATATATATATATATATATATATATATATATATATATATATATATATATGGCGTTTGCTTTTAAATGTAATTCTATAATTAGTACCAGAAGCTAAAGACATTTAAGTACATTAGCACTGGTTCGAAAATTTTGTACTTAAATGTCTTTAGCTACTGGCACTAATTATAGAATTACATTTAAAAGCAAACGCCATAATCTTTAACGGCAAAGACGCCCTTACACTGTAGTAATATGCTAAAACAAAAGTTACATCACCTTTGTATTAATTTTCAATACGGTGAATATCTATCTATCTATATATATATATAGAGAGAGAGAGACACGTGTGTGTGTGTGTGTGTGTGTGTGTGTGTGTGCGCGCGCGCGAATAGTTGTCTTTCTTATGTATGTATATATTGTCTACTTCATTTTATTCAATACAAATGGTTGACTTTTTTCTAGTATATATTACGTATTTTAACCCAGGCTCTGACAGTGGGGCATAGCATCCACTCACTTCAGAGACCTCAAATGCCCCCTCGCAATGCTGGTTGCAAAATTAAACTACTTCTAATGAGCAGCTTAATTGATGGATATCTTAGTAGTATGGAGTACACCTATATTGTTATGAATCAGGTGCTCTCTTGCACCAAGCGGCAGAACTTTTTATGGTCCAATCTACAGATCAATTTAATAGGTTTGAAGAAGAAAAATATTAAGAGACAACTGCACAAAAAATGCAAATATTCATGTTTACCCAACCCCTCCGCTCGGGCAGGATATGACACAAGGTCAATTTTTAAGCGGAGTTTAACAGGTTTACATTCAGAGATTTCCTTCTCCTAGACTAGTTGCCTCACCAAGGCTAAAGGATCAGTCTATCCTACTATCTGTAGAGAGAATAATTGAATTCATACCTTTGCCAAGGGTATTAGAGCTATGTGAAATTCAGTCAGTCTCGTCCAGGATTTGAACTCGTGGCGCCGTGTCCATTTCCTACGACGATAACCATTACACCACGGACACCTCCTCTGTCAAAAAATGCAAATATTAACACTCGAATAAACGTGATTCTCTAACCTTTCAGCCAGTAATTTATAATCTGGGGTTCCAGAACCTCCAAAGGATGTGAAAGACAGTTCATGGCTAGTGAGGAGAGATCTGGAAAAACATTTTTTTTTCTCTTCCTTCAGTTTTTCATAGCTTCCCATTTGGTTCTACTTCTTAACGACAATTGCGTTGTTTTATTATACAATATTTATCATTGAGTCACCATAATTGTGCTTTTAAGCTAAATAGCTGATAAATTAAGCTGAAATCCAAGTTCTTTTGCTTTATGCGTCAGGCTTCTCAGGACGTTATTTCAAAATCTCAAGGAATTCTTGTAAAGAAAAAACTGAAGAACCACTAGCTCAATGCATAAAATAAATCTATTAGTGTTGACATACCATCAAAAATCATTCAGTCATAAAACAAGAATCTAATACAGACTGTTTTTCTACCTAAAATGTTCTTACGCCGCCTTCTCTTTTACTTAAGCAGTTATTTGAAATTACATCCTAATATCAAATATCACCAAAAGTGTTTGGAAAATTTTCCATGATCAGCGTTTGTAGTGCAAGGGAAGCAACTCTTATATTACTTAGTGCAAAAATGTATGTGGAAATTTTCGTTAAATAAGCAATAAAATATTATGTGATTTAGATTCATTTTGCAACATTGAGGAAACAGAAGAATTTTATTTTTTAAAGAAAAAAATTAAAAAGAATAAAGGATACAAGTAGATAAACCAAAGAAAATAATTAATCCACAAATAGCTGACATTATCTTATGCCTCTTCGTCCAGTTGATGTAATTTTTTTTAAGTATCTATTACTTAGAAAAAAAAAATGAATGCTTCCCCTCTCTCTCTCTCTCTCTCTCTCTCTCTCTCTCTCTCTCTCTCTCTCTCTCTCTCTCTGGCAAGTCCTCGTGGTGCAATGGCTTACGTTGCGGATTGCCAAATTTTCGTAAGCGAGTTCAAGCCCAAGCTTCAGTCGCACTATAATGTTCATTTTCGGACATATAACCTTTGTAAAGGTATATACCCTTTAGCCACATAGCTAGGGGTTAAGTAATACCACCACTGTTCTTGTACATGAACACTTTTGGAATTAAATAACCCCAAAAGACTAATATGCCATTAAACAAAGAAATCGAAGTTTTTCCCTCTCTCTCTCTCTCTCTCTCTCTCTCTCTCTCTCTCTCTCCACATAGCTGACGTTTTGATTGCACTTAAAATACAACTCAATTCTTGCATTTCAATATTTTCGTTCCAACGTCTTAGTAGATTTTATAAATCCTTACAATCGCACGTCCGTAAGGCCTAAAACCCTGGATTCTTGACTTGAAAAATACTTTGAAATATAATTTGCTGTAATTTATTATTGAACACCTTTACAAGTTGTTAGATAAAAGTTTACAACATTCTATCGACAATTTGAATATCTAAAAACTGATAAAAAATTTCAGCAAATATAGAATTGCATCATTTCATTGGAAAGAGCGATGTCGAAGTGGGGAATCCATATTGGAAATTCTGACAGTTCGAATTTATAAGCTTCTAGTTAAAGACATAAACACAGGCAGCACAAGTTGAAAGAGTTAATGCTGGTGAATTTGACTCCTAATTTCAGGTTATCCGGCAGCTTTTTGAAGATATTTTGTGAATTACTTACTTGTATAACTTATATTTTAAAGGCTTATTAGTGAATTGAGTTTTATGTCAAACAACCCTAGTACTTCCCAAATCTTGTTTATACATGTGTATTAAATGCATATATTGACAGATAGTTTGTAAGTAAAATTAAAAACTAGCGTGGCCTCATTTGTTTAAACACAGTAAAATAGTATTTATATCCAACACAAATAATTGAATATAGATTATTCGTAATATCACTGAGAAATGAATAGTTGTTGGTAATTTTATTCAAAAATGATTTTGAGCTTATTTGTCTCTGCATTATAATTAAGTACTGCGTGTTTCTACTCAGTTAAATCGTTTCCTTTATTTTTTTCTAACGTTAATAATGCTATTTAAAGTAATAATTTGTCAGCACAGAATGCAGAACTTTCAAGTATCACTATTTAACCCGATTTATTTATTTGCAAACAGTCAAATGGTATCAAGCATTGCTATGTAATACCGATAATTCAATCTTTGTACCTTTTTTTTAATGCGTGAGTCTTAAAACTTTTTGAATGCCTTCGTATATGTGTATATGCGTGCGTGTGTGTGCGTGTGCACGCGTTTATATGTAAGCACGTATTATATATCTATGTTGCTAAGTATTTAAAGAATCGATTAGACGGCGAAAGTAAGACGAGAGAAATATAATTGGGCGAATAGGTTTTGATTTAATAGAAAAAAAATGTTGTTACTTTGAGGCTTACAAATGATGACTATAGTTATGTTCGTACTTGGGATTGTGTGTGTGAGTGTGTGTGTGTGTGTGTGTGTGTGTGTGTGTGTGAGAGAGAGAGAGAGAGAGAGAGAGAGAGAGAGAGAGAGAGAGAGAGAGAGAGAGAAGCGGGTGAAAAGTTCAACTAAGTACTTGTTCAGATCAGATACATGACTAATCAAAAACTCGGTAAGAGTTACCTCCCATTAGCTGTTGACACTGAAGATGTATCCACGCAACACAAACACTTTCATAGAAATTTTCAATAATCTTTACTCTAATTCGCTCCTACGTCGCAAAAGTAATCTCTGCCTCTGTCTATCTCTCCCCTTTCTCTCTCTCTCTCTCTCTCTCTCTCTCTCTCTCTCTCTCTCTCTCACACACACGCACAGTGAAAAACATGTACATGCATAAATACATCACGCACACACACACATACACCCACACATACGCACTCACTCAGAAAAAAATACATGAAGGACAGTCAAAATTCAAAACTCAACAACAATTAACTGAACTAAATTATATAAATATTAAAAAAGAACTCCCCTTATATACATACACACAACACAATGACCAATAGAGAAGCAGCCAATAAATTTTTAGTGCATATCAAATATCAAAGACGAATTATGGAAAAAAATTCACCCACAAAAATATACGAAACAGACTCATGGAAAAGGAAATAAAAGAAGAAAAAGAAAAAAGAGAAGCAACGCCTGCAAAAAAAATCTATCAGACATAACCCCATCAAGACAGTCACCACTATTTAAACCAAAAACATGCCAAAATTATAAATCATTATCTAAAAAAAAAAAGAAGGTAGAAGCATGTGTAAGGAAGAACATGAATGATTAAAGAAAAGATTAAACTCCTTGTAGACCAAGTCATTCTAATGAATATATATATATATATATATTAAATTCAATTTATTGGTTTCATAATAAATTTATTTCAGGTCTATGATGACCCTCCCCAAATGTTAAAAGAAGAAATTATTTTTGCGTCCTTTTGGCGAGAATAGATTTTGAAAAAAAAAATTCTCATTTTTTTAAAATTAGAATAAGTTTTTAATATATTTCTTAAATATTTTCTCATCAAAATATTTTTTAAGTTGGAAATGTCATAGATATTACTATTACTATTGATACAATGTTTATACATTCCTTAAAAAAAACCGTTCGCCCAAATTTAAATACTACCGAAAATTAATAAAAACTGTAAGTCCGGAAAAATTAAGTAGTAGATGGTGACTCATTTAAAATTATAGATAAAATATGAATCCATTCTTCCACTGAAACTATTATGTATTATCAATCTCAAATCATCATCATCGTCATCATGAGGTGCCGCCAGCTCGGATATCCCTGACCCTCTCTCGCCACTCCTCCCTATGGTTCCTCGCTCCTTGTAGGTCCTCAGGACTACATTCCGTATCCTCGAAGAGCTGCTGTATCTAGGTTCGAGCTGGTCGTCCTGCTTTTGCGCGGCCAAATGCCGGGATCCATAGGAGTAAATCACTTATGAGCTCGTCCCTGCTTTTCCAGCAGTGTCCTGCATGTCTGGTTCGTCTAACTTGGATAGTTTTTGTAATGTGAGGTTGGTGGCCGTACAGTTGGGCCTTTGTGGGGTGTTGCCGCCCGGACTTGTTCAATATTCCTCGCAGCATTCTTGTGTAATTGCCGTCTAGCTTCTTCTCCAGCCGTTTTGTTAGCGTCCAAGTAGTGCATCCATACAGCAGTATCGTCACAACCACTGCTTCGAAGAAACTGCTTTTCATTCTATCGGTCAGGTCTGATTTCCATATGATCGATAGTTTATCGATAGCTGTCCATGCCTTTGTTAGCTGCGTGTCGATATAGAAAATATCCAATAGTACAATATGTGTTGTCTGGAAATAATAATTCAGTTGTCATATTAATTAACCAGAGTCGCAAACAGTTATTTAAATTTTCCAGATTTATGTTTTTTTTCTCTTTTGTTAATTTCAGTGGGATCTAAATTAAGGGTACCGTTTTTTTGTAAATTAATATTAACACTGAATTTTTATTTCCTGCCAACAGGTATTATATTATTTAATATTTATAATACAAGATAGGTTTATAGGATACACATTTCTTCTAATCTTAAAATAAGCAATAAAAACATACTTAAGAACATTCAAGAAATTTTGGATCAAACCCACATTAGCATTTAAATTACATTTTTATATTTTTCAACCAATCAGCTAAAAACATGGAATAGAAGATTCTAGAAAATTAGGATCGGAAGTGAACTAACAGAAAATATTTTGGCTCGAAAATAAAATAGTAAAATACAAATCTGATTGGTCAATAAATGTCTACGCGCAAAAATATCAGGACGATTCTTTGATCCACCTGTAGGATATAAATAACACAGAGTTAGGAAGCCAGACACACAAGACACAAGCTTACACACAAACGAAGACACAGACGAACACAAGCCACTAAGCTAGTAGCCGATACTATGTCTAACCAATTCCTTTCCTTCCTCAACTAAAGTTCATGACCTCTTTTCAAATGGCCGAGAATTATATTCAAAAGGAAAACCCGACAAACTATCTTTCATCAACGCGACACGCTGACGCCACAATCATAAAACCCGCTATAAACTTAATGTAAGTAAGAACGACTTATTTACGGACTCTGATAACATGAACATACACACATCTTTCAACAAATTTATTCTCTTCTTCAAACTTTATTTTCCAAAAGGCCATTTATACATCATGTATTTTGTTTTTCATATCCTGTTATATGCATATTAAATTGTTTGTTATTTAATGTTCGTTGTGTTCTATTCCATTTCTTTTGCGCGATTGTAATGTTTTGTGTTGTATTTGTGGTGGGAATAATTTAGAGAGCAATCTACTGAAATAACCAAATTACATACTCCCCCCACAGGTTCAACAGAATTATGAATACAAATTTTATCAATAATTTTAAATATACTTTATATTTTATAATTTTAAGCACAACCAAACCAACCAACCAACCAACCATATTAAGCTGTGAAGTATGTGATAAATCTTAGTGAAATTTAGAACTTCTTGAACAAGTACCGTATATATATATATATATATATATATATCCAGTCAGCGTCCGAAGACAGTGGGTATGGATTATTCTTTTATAGAATATATGAGGATTATCATAAAAATCTATGTGAGGGCTCGATGAATGGTTATTGATACATTACTAATTTCATATTTACCCAACCCCTCCGCTCAAGCAGGATATGACACAAGGTCAATTTTTAAGCGGAGTTTAACAGGTTTACATTCAGACTTTTCCTTCTCCTAGACCAGTTGCCTCACCAAGGCTTAAGAACCTAGTCTGCCCTACTATCTACCCATAGCTGGAGGGAGAATAATTGGATTCATACCTTTCCCAAGGGATGTTATGTGAAATGCAATTAATCTGGTCCAGGATTTGAACTCGTATCGCCGGGTCCATGTCCTACGGCGATAACCATTACACCACGGACACCTCCTTGTTACATTACTTATTCCTTCGCATTCAGTGCGTATATAATGTAATCGGATGGAAACTCAAACCCGGTGAAGTTGTCATAATACATTTATTTCGGCGGAGAATATTACTATACTCTCCGTCTCGTCAGATGACCTTTAACATGCTATACTTGAAGTTAAAGAACAGCAAATCAGGAGTTACAGTTCAAATGTTAAAAGATTAAATAAATCCACAGGTAAGGGCAGAGGGGGTCAAAATATTAGGTGTTAGAAGGATCAAGAAACAGGAGTGGGGCTTCTCTGTAGGTCAAACGATCCTAACTTCCGCACATGTCGGGAATCCCGTAGCAAGTGAGATTTTCTAAACAATCTAAGATAGTATAACGAATGACTATCCCCATATATATTCTACATTTACTTCTAATACTTCATTTTAGCTATCTCAGCTGTCCAGGGAGGCCGAAGGCCGATGGTCTGAAGACAGGTCTGCATCCAACGTATGCGCAACGAGGGTCTGGGTGTGCCGGATCTGGAGGGCCACGGGCTTGCTGAAAAATTCGCATACTTGGGCCGATCCTTGACGGGGGACGCGGTGTGGAGACGAAAGGCGAGTCGGACTTTTCCTGTCCTCAAGTCAGACCCAAAGTCGATGTAAGCCGGTGGCAAAACACCGTTTGTCCGCGAATGCCGAACGACGCAACACAACCTTCCTGGGTCCAGTGACCTTTCACGGCCTCGGAAAGAGCTATATCGGGAGCAAGTCGTGGGTTCCGCTTAGGACCCTCTTAGCTAGCGGCACGGCGGGACGGTGGAGAAGATCCGCTCCCACTGGAATTGGGCGCCAGGATCGAGCTTCTTGAACAACTCCGAGTTCTCTCTCTCTCCTGGCGACTTGCACGGAACGCGTTGCCCCTTCTCGGCTTGGACTTCAGAGCGGGCATAGCAGACATGCCCGATTGCGCTCGCTGCAGCAGTGGGTTAGAAGAAACGGCTGAGCACGATTTCTACTACTGCGAGCGATTTCGCCCATTCTGGGATCACGTCGGGGAGTAGACGGCTCGCATCGAACTCAAGCAGCTCGTGCTGCTCGACGTTGGTTACGTCGTAGACAACGTTTCACCTCCGTTTAAGGGTGAGAAGCTTGTGGTGTTTCTCACGATCCTAGCTATAGCCAGAATGGTGATTTGAGCGACGCAAAAGAAGGGATTGTATGATGATGCAAACTTTTCTCCTCGTGATCTGGTTTTGTATTTTAGGCATTCGCTTAGGGTCAAAATAAGATGCGATAGAAAACGCTTAGATCACATAACATTCGACAAAAGGTGGGTGAATGCAGCGAACCTGGTCGGAAGAAAGGGGGCAACGTTGGAGTCATTCTTCCCCCCTCTTCCTGCCCATGGAATCTTCGGTACGGGTCTTTCGGGAACCCATCCCGGGTAAGAAGGGAAAAGTTTTTCCCTCTTTGGAACCAAGTTAGCAGTATGTTGTGGGTCATTGTCTGTTAAATAGTTGTTAGTCACCAAGATCTTCTCCATCCTTATTGTTTTTGTACCTCAAGCTTTACTCCAGCCCGCTTTTGTTAAAGATCTTCGAATCTCATGTGTATAAAAATCATATTTTCTGGTATTAACTGCCCATACCACACCCAAACCTGTCTTTCTTTTGCCCATTAGAATAGGAATCCTTTCCAACTTAGGGTAGGTCTGGCATGTTTTCGGTGTTTTTCGGGCACCGAAAAACAGTCGGCCTCCATTTGGTAGACGTGGGTGGGGAGGTCAAACAAACGGGCAATTTTTTTCCTTGGTTTTCGTATTCGTTTTCGTATTTTGGGGTTTTTCTCTCATCCCCATCATGCAACATCTTTTGTAAATAAATCATGAATTGTAAATAAAATCATGCATTATATCCGGGGTTTTAAGTAGATCTTTTCCCAGAGGAAGTGTGGTATTTTGGTGGTTGCAGCGCGCATGGTGATGGATTATTGTCTATATATTGTACCGTAAATGGGTCGGCGAATATGGCTAGCAAGGTTCCCTTAGTATATATAGAAACAGCATGACCACTCCTTTTTCCTTCCCCACAAAACCTCAAGGCCTTGTGCCTTCTTTATTGTAAAAATAAGGGAATAAAGTTAGTTTCAGTTGAAGCATTGATAACAGGAATTATTGTTTACAAATTTACGTTTTTTAAGGAAGTCAATAGTGATGGGTCATTTAATGCCGCAGAAAATTACCAGCATGGCCTTTTTTTCTAACTTGCGTTTGTTGATATTTCTTTTACCGGGGAAGTCAATGTTTTTCCACCCAGTGGACTATATTTTCGACTCGTTGTGGCAATTTAATATTTAACCCAGTTGGAAGAATTATTTAATTAAAATAAGTTTCTCCATACATTCTTCTATAAATGTCACATCTTTTGCACTTCTCAGCCACCAAACTATGGGAGACAGATTTCTAGAGAAGTCTGAAGCTCTCTGTTTGGTTTGCTGTCATTTTTTTTTTTCGTGATAAAAAAAAGTTTTGCAAAAAAACAAATGCAAAAAATTCAGAGTTTATATTTATGGAAAACAATTCTGACAAAAACAAAACTGGAACTATTTTTAATGTCCTTTCTTTATCGAATGAAGCGCGTAAAGAGATTGCGAATGTATAATTGGAAATAAAAAAAAAAAAAAAAAACTTCTAAGCAAACGAGACAATATTAAATTTCGTATGCCAGGAAAGCCCGATAACGGAGACAAAACATTTGTGGCACCAGTCAGCTGAATTGTCAAAGAAGATTGTCCAAAATAATCATAAAAATATAGCAGTGACGAAAACAGCTGTGACCTCAAACATATTTCAAAGTAAACATTTCTTAGAAGGAGAAGTAGAGAGTAAAGACAATGCTTTGGTCGGTTTCTTTCAGTTTATCAATTTGACGGCAATTCGACATTTCTTGGGTCATTTAATCCCGAAATTTAATAATTTTGTAAATGTTTGAATGTAAACTTAACAAAACTATCGATGCTCCATTCAATTTGTTTTTATATTGTCTATTTTTTTCATTTCTTTGAGGAGGGCCTTGTGGTGTCTGAGAAAATGGACTAAGTGACTCGAGGTCAAATTCTGGACGTGGCTGTTTGTATTTCACATATCACTAATATACGCAGGAAAGGTGTTCATCCAACTATTCTCTCTCCAGCTGTGGGTAAAATAGGACTATGCCCATTAACACTGGCATAACAACCGGTCTAGGAGAAGGAACACTCTGTATTCAAACCTGTTAAACTCCTTGTAATCATAAACGGTCTGTCACATCCAGCTGGTACGGAGAGGTTAGTAAATGCATATTGTTTGTCGACACAGATATCTCTTTAACTTTTGGTTTAGTTTAGTTTGTGGCATATCAACAATTGTAGGTTATATAATGCTAAATCATCTTCACACACACACACACACACACACACACATATATATATAAATATATATATATTCCTTAAAGAAAAACAAAATCCGGTCACATTGGGATTATAAATTTATTTCCATCCTGCTGTAGGTATTGACATGAATCAATAACACCAAATTTAACAGGACTCCTTCTAAACGGTTTGATATGCCATAAAACCCAACCAACCGTAACATTCGAAATGAATACGAGAGGATTTTTTGTAACTACGTTTCTGTTTTTTTTTTTTTTCTTTTTTTGATAAGAGACCTCCACTTCATCTCTTCGTCTTTTCAAGTTTTCTTCCAAACCTTTGAGGCATTCGCTATGCAAAATAGAAAACCTACGGGGTTAGGACTATATGTGTTTATGTATATGCGCGCACCCCCATATATATAGACAGAGAAATAGGGGAATCATCTGTATTAGGGAGATAAATTATTTTTTTTTTAAATAAAAGAAAGCGAGGGCCCTTTCGTCCGGCTCTATTCATGCAATACCACTGGAGAAACGATTAAAAACAGGAATTTAATATGAAATATAGGAAGCAAATGTGTGACAAAAAGAAGAAACTATGTCACACCAGTATTTAGTAAGTCTCCCAATATGTATAAATTATGATTGGTTCTCTGTCTACATAGGGACGGGCGATCTAAAGAAATATAGATCATTCTTTTTTTCGTTTTCTTTTATTTGTTTTTACAAATTTTTGTGTACCATAATTTTGATTAAATATATATATATGTATATAAGAACTGACACTTTCTGGCGGGAGAAAGCCGTCTCCTCAATTTGCTAAGAGTACTCTTGAGAAAATAAGTATATGTCTTTTACGTCAATACTACCCCTGGGCACTTTGGTATGTCTCCTCAAATCCATATATTTTGTCACAAAATTGATGCAAGTTACTTGTAGGTTGCTGCTGAAAGACTTTTGTGAGATGAATAATCGATAGTTTAGTGTTATGAGATCTTATGTGAATAGCAAGCCTGACCTTGATCAAACATATCCTACTGCTGATATTACATACATATTCAGGCTGTCAAGTGTCAGGGAGGGAAATGCAATACTGCTTCCGATTAACTTGATTAAACTGGAATGTTCGATTATCAATTTCTCAAATCCACAAATGCCTCAAACAGATTTCGCTGATATTTTTGGGCAGAATTCTACGCGTAGACTGAAATCTGCGTGCAATCCTGAACAAGTCCTGGCAGCAGCACCCCACAAGACACCAACTGTACGGCCACCTGCCCCCTATCACGAAAACTATTCAAGTTAGACGAACCAGACATGCAGGACACTGCTGGAGAAGCAGACATGAACTGATAAGAGATGTACTCTTATGGATCCCCACACATGGCCGCGCAAAAGCAGGACGACCAGCTCGAACGTACATTCAGCAGCTATGTGAGGATACAGGATGTTGTCCTGAAGACCTACCTAGGGCGATGAACGATAGGGAGGAGTGGCGAGAGAGGGTCAGGGATATCCGTGCTACCAGCGCGATATGATGATGATGATGATGATGATTAAGTACAAAATTTAATTGTCAAAACATTTCTATTTCAAACTATTCAGTTTAGTCAAACAGTTCTAATTCAAATCATTATGTTTATTATGAGTATAGTTTTTGTTTACACACAGTAAAATGCCAAAACAGTTCGATTTCAAAACAATTAAGTTTAGCATAAGTTCACACTTTAACAGTCAAAACAGTTCTATTTTAAACAATTCACTATAGCCTGAATATGTAGTTTAAATGTCAAAACAGTCCTTTCTCAACCATCACAGTTTAGTTCTATTTAACCCATGGATAGGATCCTATCAGGTGCAACCACTTCGGGCCAGAGAGGACCAAGAAGCTATGGCAATAAATGGGTACTCCACATTCCCCAAAGCTCGAGCATTACTGGAACATCGCCATCAGATTGTTTAGTGTCATATCAGGATACTCGTTGGGGAAGTCTTACCCCTCTGCAGAGAAGCAGTCGGTGTATTCTACAACCCTAACCGACTGTGCTAGTTTTCATTTTCGTTTCTCGGAGAATGGAATATGTACTTAAAAATGCTCCAAAAGAGAATGATTAATTGACTGAGAAATAAATCTTAAAAACATCTGTAACGTATTGGAATAAAGATACTTAAAGTTACATAAGTTTTCGTCGAACATTAAAATCTTGAATAGCTTTTTCGTAGAACTTTATGCGTAGATTAAAATGCTATAAAAGAAAGATGGCAAATCGTAATATGCACACATAAATGAATTTGATATTAAATAACCCAAGAAGTTTGATATGTAATTAAATAACTAACAAATATCAACTGTTCAAAGAAGAGAGACTAAAAAAAAAAAAAAAAATAGAATGGATTTCTTGGACTGTCATCATACATTACATAGATCAACTAACCGACACAATTTTTCTCCAAGAAAGACAATTACTTTTTGTCTCCCAATAACTAGTTCATTTACGTATTTGCTCTTTCACTAGCATCAGTACCAGTGGCGATTCCATTTCTGTGAAACCTATAATTCATAAAAGTTAAATGTAAGAAAACGTGTAGAATTAGGTTATAAATTATATAATTAAAATGATTTTAACATGTTTACAAATCGAGTATTTTAAATTAAAGATTGTTACATTTCTTTATAAATTGTCAAGCCTCTGAAACTAATTGATCAGTTCCTATACCTAGAGAGCAATACTTCATCTACTGAAAGTGATGTCAACATGCGCAGAGTTAAAGTATGGACTGCTGTTGACATGATTTCTCTATAGAAATAAAGCGATAATCTTGGAAGCTGCAGCCGTGTCAGTACTGCTGTATGGTAGTACCACCTGGACTTTAAAGAAAGGCTTTGAGGAAAAAAAAATGGTGGTAACTACGAAAGGATAACGACTGCTATTTTGAAAAAATCCTGGAAGCAAAACTCTACAAATCAGCAGTTATACGGTCACTCACCTCTCATCTCATAAACTTTTCAAGAAAGGAGAGCAATACATGCCGAGTATTCCTGGCTGGAGAGTAAGGATAAACTCATAAGCGATGTTCTTTTATGGACACAAACACACTGTCACTCAAGAGTTGACCATCCAGCAACGATTTACGTTAATCAGTTTCATGGGGACACTGGATGCTGTCCAGAGGGCAAACTAAGTGTGACTGCTGACTGGGAAGGATTGCGAGAGAGAGAGAGAGACAGACAGACAGACAGTCAAGGAAATCCATACAGTAGATACGACTTGATGATGATGATGATATATCTTCATGTTGAAAAATTTAGACAAATGTTTTATGATAATACCATTCAAAATTAGCCCAGTTGTCTGGGCTATAGAATTCACCGACAGAGACACCTCTCATTTTTTATTCCGTTATCTGTGGGATGCAAATGAACTCAGGTAAGTAACGAACAAAGCTTCATCTTGTTAATGTATTACTAAATATTTTTTCTGATATAATCCCTAATGATCTTGGGGGCTATCCACGTGGCGTAATGGTTAAAGTTCTGAACTGGAGTCGTAATAAGCGAGTTCGAACTCCAGTCACGCTATAATGTTCACTTTCGGACAATTACCCTTGAGAAAGGTATGAACCCCCTAATCCTCAAAGCTGTGATTTAAATAGCATTACTGCTGTTCTTCTTGAATGGTGACTTTGACATTTTATAACCCACGAAGGTTGATATGCCATTAAACAAAAGAAACCAAACCTAATGATCTTGTCTAGGGCCGGTGCAAACAATGCGTGTTTTTTTTTACTTTTTACTTTAATTTTCATTTTAGACGGGGGAATCTGTAATTACTACCCAGATAGCTTTTCAGACATATTTAATGTAATGTTGGAATGATGATGTTCCTAGTAGAATTTAAAACCAATCGTAGTATCGATTTTCTATCCGGAACGAAATCATTCCTATGTGACATAATATAAGCACGAAAAGCTCTTTGTGTAGCAATTATAAATTCATCAGTCTTAAAAACGTTTCAAACTTAAGCCCAGTGTGCATTGATCCACGCAATGATTATAACTGATGGTACCTTAAAGAAATGATGGTAATGCATTAGCTAGAAGGATATACTATTGTAATTTTCATAATTTAATTTGCACCACACAGGTAAGAGTTTAAAATGGGGGGGGGACAAATTCTGCCTCACCCCGTATTTTTCCTTGTATTAAATAAAACAAAATAAGAATAAAAATAGAATGATATGTTCTTCTAAAACCATATTCTGCATTCATATTCGAAGAAATATAGTAAATAGTAAAGAGGGCGGCCAGAAAGCTCCCCTTTCAATAGCTACTACACCAAGGTGTAGGGGAGGGCGCAACTCCTTTCTGGATTGCTCTATTTTACCCTCGATACGTACCTTATATTGCTGAGTGTTAAGCAAGGAGGTATCAAGTACGATTTTGAAGTCTTTGGTATGACTCGACCTAGGATTGAACCCAGGTCTCCCAGACCATTGGCGAGCACTCTACCCACTAGTCCAATGAGCCGGTTAAGAAATATTGTAATTTGCTAATTATTTTATCTTTACGATGAAGTCAATATAATTTCAGCCAGCGTCTTGTCTCTATTGGCTTAGCCATCATCTCATATCGTATAAGATAATTAACGTATCTATATATATATATTTTCGGAAACTTAATCGTATCATTTTATATATTCTTAATGAGAAATGACATCAGAAGAAAGAAAAAAATCAGGGGAGATAACTGTGAGAGGCTTCTGCAATCATTCTTTGCGAACATGATTTTTTTTTTTTTTACCCAGACACCGCTTTATTTAGAATTCATCAAAATTTCTTTAAAAAAAAGTTATGAAAAGTTTTTTTTTCTTGCACACAACTGCATTATCTTCGAAAATAACTAATAAATTAATACGCATATAATCGATGAACTAAAGAAAATACTTTCGATTTTCATGTTTGTGACGCAAGCCATTTTGAGACAATCGAGTTGAGATGATTCAAAATTAAGTTATTTTGACATGTATGGAAATTTGTGAATTTGACTTCTCTCTCTGTTTCCCCATATCTTCTCCAACCTCTCTCATGCTTTCGTTTCTCTTCACACAATAATATGTCAAATGTGCTCTCTATTTTAAATACTCAATAAAATATTGAATTGAAATATCCGATTATCGGCATTTGTAATATTTTTTATTGAATATAAGGTGACACGAGAAGAAACTATAATTGGATTAGCATGAATTCATCAAACTTACAGACTTTATAATAGGTAAATAGATAGATTGATAGATTTTAACAAGCTATATATATATATATATATATATATATATTATATATATATATATGTATGTATATATATATATATATGTATATATATATGTGTGTGTGTGTGTGTGTAAACAGAGAGAGAAACAAAAAAAGAAATAGACATTAATATAATAACTGAGAAAGAAAGAAAGAAAATTAGATTGATAGATAGATAGATAGATAGATAGATAGATAGATAGATATGATCAGACTTACGCAGATATGAACTAGCCCAGATAAACAGATAAAAATTAAAATATGATATATATATATATATATATATATATATATATATATATATATATATATATATATATATATATATATATATATATATATATATATATTCACAATATTAGATAATTGACAAACAGATTCCAAGAGTAAAATGGTCTAAATATGGATGAATTCTTAGAAGTGTAATTGAAGTTTAGAAAATCTGTAATTTTTCTAAACATGTAAAAGTTGTACCCGGTTTATAAGTCTAAAAATATAATGAAGCGATTAAAATGAATTTGCATGGATATACACATAGACACATAAGTTAAAGCAGTTCTTCTCTTTGTTGATAACGGCGTCTCTGGTGGTGTAATGGTTAGCAAGCTCGACTAGCAAACCTACACGAGTGAGTTCGAGTCTCATTGGGTGCCCCTTTCATATGGCCTTGTGCCACATCTAAGCAAAAAGCTTAGTAAATTTCCCTTCTCTTCGTCGATAAAAAAATACTATTTTAGACTGTATAATTGTTAATGATGAAGTACTTATTATTACGTGGAATAAGACGAAGAAAATCTTTTTTCAAAACTATATAACATCCAATAAATCGGTCTATACGTAATCTATCAAGGAAAACGTTCTCCATATTTGGTGAAATAGAGAAGAATATTTTTCTCACAAATTACTGGAAATCTTATAATTGTTTCCAGCATTTAAGATGTTTCAAATAACTATTCAGTGGCTATAACTATCATATTTACCAACACCTCCGTTCGGGCAGGATATGACACAAGGTCAATTTTTAAGCGGGGTTTAACAGGTTTGAATTCAGAGTTTTCCTTCTCCTAAACTAGTTGCCTCCTTAAGGCTGAAGAACCTAGTCTGCCCTACTTTTTTTGGGAGAACAATTAGATTCATACCTTTCCCAAGGGTATTAGTGCTACGTGAAACGCAATCAGTCTCGTCCAGGATTTGAAATCGTGTCGCCGTGTCCATTTCCTGTGACGATAACCATTACACCACGGCTATAACTATCTATAGTTCATTTAATTTCACCTATTGATTGACCTCTACCCAACCTTTCGCATTTAAAAAAAAAACTTGGTCCCTGGTTTTAGTCGATGCCACAGATTGGGTACCTCAACAAAAAAAAAAGATACATGAAGAAAAATATGCATTGATAATCTTCTTTATGGACAATCGTTCTTCGAAACAAGCCTGCAGGAAGGGTACGTAACTCTTCGAATTTCACTCTTTGTCATATAGACCCTAACTGTAGTGATAGTAATGGTGGATGAAGACACTGGTGCAGTTCAATTCTCTGTCTCATTGTGTCGAACTGCTGTTTTCTAGGCCCGAATTCTACCGGCAATTTTTCTGGAACGACTTCGTTCATTGAGCTGTGACCGGCAGCCATTTTTGTGCCCTATAGCCAGCTCCACATGTTAAATATAGCTTGGCTGACAATATGAGACAAGGTAAAAGAAAAATTCTCACTGTGCCGTCACAAAATGATGCACCGGAAGAGAGTGACCTGTGAACTGCATGATGACGATCACACATGCCATTCCAAAGATGGCAGAAGTGACTCATCCCAATGGCCAGTAATCGAACGAAAACCCGCAGGTGAGCTTCGCTGACAATATGGAACAAGGTGAAGGTCCCACCGTGCCGCTACAAAGTGATGCACCGGAAGAGAGTGACCTGTGAACTGCATGACAGTTATTTCCGCTCGATGACGATCACACATGTCATTCTAAAGATAGCGGATGTTACCCATCCCGATAGCCAGATATCGGAAGAAATTGCGGGGGCGTGGAGGCGTGTCCATATCTCCACGTGGGAGTTTAAAGGTAATATAAGGCCGACGAATTGAACGGAAGACAGTGAAAAAATTCCGCTGTTCACGAAAGCTGGTCGCGTCGTTACTCTGTGAGCGTTGTCTCGGCCATCGTCTACTTACATCGAAGAGTTCAAGCCTCATAGACGAACGATTTTAATTCCTCTCCTGACTGCTCCTACTTCACACAAGCGTCCGTCGAGAAAATAAATATATATTGATTCATATATTCCGTGTTGTCGTTTGTTTGACCAGAGAGCGGAACGTAACACACACAGCTGTCATTCTTCTTTTATCGGCAAACCCCAAATTATTCTATTCAAAGAAATTGTCAAGAGAAAATATTGCACGTCTTACCAACTCAAAGAAGTGGATGATATTCTTCGTCAGTTAGAATCAGAACACTTTTGAAGAACCTGACGATACCATCATTGCTGCAACTGGTACCAAGCACTGATAATTTCGAATTGTAACATCCACCCATTCCAGCAGCTGCCCGGATATTGGGATATTGGAAGGAATGAGGTCTTAACTTACTACATATCTGCAGAAACGAAAACTTGGCTGTAGGGACCTAGACAAGGTATGCAGAGAGAGAGAGAGAGAGAGAGAGAGAGATAGAGAGAGAGAGAGAGGATGGGGTTGTTATACAGTAATTTGAGACGTTAATTGGCTATATACTCTACCCTTGTAACATGTTCATTAGTTTGCAGATTATTGTATTTTGGTATATTTTGTATTCCATATATATGTAATATAATAGCCGAGGGATTTCAGTTTATGCCTTTGGGTTTAGTTAGGCAAGAGAACCTTTCGGCTCAGCACATGGGTTAGTTAGGTGCAAACATTGATGCAGGTGTTAACGTAGGCGCGCGCTGGCGGACGAAGGTGTCACTCAGAGATGTCACAATAGTCCGAGACGAAACGGGTGACGGAGTGCGAGGTTTCTGGAGAATTGAAAGAAAGTTAGAGAATTGAGACTAGACACTTGACGAAGACGGTCGACTTTTTGGGCTCGCTGAGGCGAGACGAATTTGCGCGCCGCGGGTGCCGCACGAGATAGGGGCAAAATGAATAAGACGGCATAGCGAGATTGTCTCTCCTCCTTATGTCGAAACTTTTAACTGAAAGTTAATAGAAAGGTTTCGTACGTGTTTTCGAATTTCGAGATTCTTATGTTCTTTATATGTTCGATGTATATGTGTTACCGACATGCCATGTCTATTTGGCAGATGGCGTTAATTGTGGCTATAGTACATATACCCGATTAATGAACAACTTCGTGTAATTAGATGCTGCGACAAAAATGTTTTTATGATATGTCGCTCGTGATAAACGATCTCTAACTTTTGGCAAAGCTAGCCAACAAAAATATCTCCCTCAATATATCCGATTTTTCTGGTGAAACATTGGTCTACATTTTATGGCATATCAACCCGTTTAGATTATCAAATGCCAAATCCTATTCATACATATATATTAAGTACATATGATTTGTAAACAAATTCTTTGGGTGCATCAATTTCTAAAAATGCCAGAGCTCATATGTTTCCACACTGTTAAATGGCTTGAATTATTACTGTTTGATAATAATAGTTTTATTTGCATGCAGTTAATTGGTTTAAATAGTGCTATCCAAACTTGATACCCTTATTTGCATACAGTTAAAAGTTTTCTTGTATTATTATTTAACTGTATTAGTACTATTCAGCATTGTTTATTTGTTTGCACACAGTACATGGTTACATATATAGAAAATGAGTAAATATTCCTATTTGATCCGTGAATTAGACCCTAACTGATACTACCGCGCCAGATCTAAGCGATCCTTGAAGTAATTGCTATAAAGGGTCACTCCACATTACCCAAAGCTACAGGTATGGACATTTACCCTCTGATGATTTAGTAGAATATCCAGGACACTCATTGTGGGGTTGGTTCTTATCCTCTTACAGAGATGCAGAAGTCGAATTCTATATTTTCATGCGACTGTGCTGAGTTATCTTTAAAAATCATTCATTGTATGATATGAACGGTATGTACATATGCCGATAGTGGACTACATCTTCAGGTTTTTTAAAACTATCGTAGGGACTAGTTGGATATAAATATATGATATGGGTTTATTTCAAAACTGATGGAATCAATAGATCTAAGTAACTAGTTAAAATCTCTGTAATTCAGCATTTTGTGTATGATTTATCGGACTGTTCTCATCTTTTTTGTTGTTATTTGTAAGACAACACTTCGGCCGCTGCATCCGCCGGCCTTCCACAGATGTATCTTGTTTATATGGGTATGGAAATGATTCAACATGGGAAATCATTTTTAACGTTTGACTGTTGGTGTTATATATTGACTTTCGACCCGGCCAAACATGCCATTCCAAAGTGATGCACCGGAAGGAAGTGACACATTCCAATGGCCAGTAGACGAAATGGGACAAGGTAAAAGCCCATGATACACTCATAGACTGATGCACCGGAGAGTGACCTCTGAACTGCATGACATTTATTTCCGCATGATGACGATCAAACATGCCACTCCAAAGATTGAGTGGGCGATTGAACTATTATATAACTCGGTAGAGACAGGAAGTCAGGAGTTGGAGACAAGATGTGGTAGAGAAAGCCAGTAGAAAGCTGAGACCCCGGGCCTCCGGTTGAGCATCAGGAGAACGAGAAAGATACAACACTGATGGCCATAAGAGTGAGGTCAATACATTGCAGTTTCTGTTCGGTCTCCAACTCCCTCTCACACTCACAAGCAAACGTTACAAATAACGTGTGATATATATTTTTTTAAAGAATTCTTCGCTCGTCTTTATTCATTGCGTCACTATGTATCCAGTATATATATATGTATATGTGTATATTGGGTTCCTTGTTTATTTGGGCCTGGAAATGATTCAACGTGGGAAATCATTTTTTACGTTTGACTGTTGGGTCTCTTCTTTATCTGGTCATGGAAATGATTCAACATGGTAAATCATTTTTAAGATTTGACTCCTTAGGAAGAGCGGAGGATACAGCGGCCTAAACGTCGTGTTACAACTAACAACGTTAAAGATAAGGGCAACAAAAAAAAATCACACACAAAATATTGCACATCTGGCCTCATTTAAAACAATCCAGACAGATACATCTGTATTTCAGTTTAGTCGATTAGTTTTAGACAAAAATAATACAGGCTTTTTGCATTATATAAATTGGGTCTCTCATAGATAATGCGATCGTATTTCAATCCATTGATAGGGGAAACAAAGATTTTCGGCAGACATTTTCAACTAATGACAGCCACTAATAATGGCAATAAACCAGCACGTGTGTTACCAATTACCCACTTCTCGTCTTCGTTGTTAGAAACATTAATGTTTCCGCTGCTGACAGGTTGAATAGTGTTAACACCCCAGTGTCAATCCGGTTTGGTTAAGCCAGACTCATTAACGAGAAACTGAAGATGCTTCGATGCTTTCTAAGTAAAATTATTTGATGATACCCACAGATGCATTCCGACCTTCAGACAACCTTATATCATTTTAAAGCTATCATTATCTTCGCCATCATCCTTTGAAATCAGTCAGGCTGAGAAAGATATTCTTGTTGGATTTTTTGGTTGATGGAAACTAATCCTGACAGTCAGGTCTAAAAAGCATAACCAGGGATCCATGGTTAGAAATCAGAGTCGTTCATCATATAAATCGGTTGATAGCAAGCTTAAAAGGAAGAGATGGATTCATGCCTTTCTCTAAAAAAGTTGTGCTAAGTGAAAATCAAATTGTCCCGATGATTGCAATATATGTGTTTGGGTATATTAGCGACATCTGCACGAGTAGAATGCCACACAAGGTCAATTGTTATATGAGTCTTATAAGTTTGAATTCTGATTTTCTCTTCTCCAAGACTGGTCGCTATACTAAGTTTAAAGAGCCCAAATCTGTCCCATTATTTCCAATAGCGACAGTGAAAATAGTTAATTTTCAAAATTTATTAGCTTTATGTGAAGTGCAGACAACCTCGTCCAGGACTTGAACTCGAGTTTCCTTCCATGGTAATCATTACACCACGAGTGCCAATATATATATATATATATATATATATAAGGAAAAATTATTTGTTTAGGCCAGTTTATTAATTTTTTTCATTGATAGCTTTGTGTTTAGTTGGTATGATTTGGTGTATTCGTTTATCGGGATATCAACTCTTTATTTTATTTTTACTGTGCTCCTTCTAAAAATGTATCTTCAATCATTTCTTTCCTAACTGCTACATTATATCAACTATTCCTTAATGGTGCTCTTGAATTCTACACAATTATATAAGTTGAAGTAACCATTCCTATATAATAATAAAGATTTGCTTGCATACATATGGTTACGTGGAATCCTATGTACGTTGGAGAACGTAGTCGAGGGCGACCATAAGGCTCTCTTTTCAATAGCTACTACACCGAGGTGTAGGAGAGGGCGCTACTCCTTTCCCAGAATTGCTCCACTTTACCCTTGATACGGACCTTATATTGTCGAGTGTTAAACAAGGAGGTATCAAGTACCATTTTAAAAGTCTTTGGTATGACATGACCTAGTATTGAACGCCGGTCTCCCGGACCATTGGCGAATAATGTACTCTTAATGATTTGTCAACAATTTCATGTAACTTTTCATGTAATGATTTGTCAACAATTTCATGTAACTTTTCATGTAATGATTTGTCAACAATTTCAAGTAACTTTTACTACCAAACATAATACTAATACTAATAATACTAATACTAATAGTGTAGTATATTGGTTAGTAAGAAACGGAAGCACCATTTTGGTCATCTTTTAAGTTGTGGATATAAAGGCGGAAGTGATTACTTCTCGCTGTGTACATTCGTTCTCTGGACTATTTGCATTCTTTAGTCTGTTAACCAAACTACAACATTTGGCAACGAAGATTTGTTCTCACTCAAGAAATACCATTACTCGGACACATACAGGAATTCTGCACGGAGTCAGGAAATATCTCCACTTACCTGGACCGCGTGGAACAGTTTGTTTTTGTTTTGTTTTGTTTTTTATCAGAAACTATATAGGATGTGGAAATCAAACAAAATTCAAAGCAATTTTGCTTAGTACCATTGGAGAAAAGACGTACAGAGTATTGGAGGATTTATGTTCCCCTCAAAAACCAAACAACAAATCTTTGGAGGAAATTACACAGCTGTTGCTGGAGCATTTTAAGCCTAAACATCTAGAAGTCACAGAGAGTTTCAAGTTTTACAATGCTTAACAAGAGGAGAGTGAGTCAATTTCTAATTTTATTGATTGCCTTAAACATTTCGCTTCTACATGCGAATTTGGGTCGTTTTTGAAAAGAGCTGTGCGGGACAACTTTGTGTGTGGGTTAAAGGACAACAGAATTTTAAAAAAACTATTGTCTGAAGACAAGGTGCTAGAAGAAGCTGTTAAAATGGCTAAAGCTATTAGCGACGGCTAATGTTGCACATATGAAAGAAAAAGAGACAGATGAAGTAAATAAAATGTATGCGGAATCTAATACATTTGAATTACAATTGAAAAAAAAGTGTTGAAAAATGGCACGAGAAATGCTCAGTGTCCAGCATGGGGAAAGACGTGATTTAAATGCAACAATAAAAAGCATTTTTCCAGACATTGTAAAAATGAACAAAGGGGAAACATATCACATTACATACAAGAGACACACGATAGACTTTTATTGTCAACAAGGTACAGTAACTATAAACCATATACGTGTAAACTTGAATTGAATGGCGTCCAGTGTGAAATGGAAATTGATACCGGGTATTCATCGACTCTGATAAATAAAAAACAGTTTGACTTACTACTGTTATTTACTCATTTGCCGTGTCATAACGACTAAATAATAGTAAAGACAGACGCACACAGAAAGATGCATGAAGACTTCTTTACAATTATATTTACCTCTCACTTTATTGCAAGGGTTTGAAAGGGTTGCATGTGAGAGGATGCCAGAGACCGAACATACACTTCATATTTTGACCCCACTGTTATGACCGTCACGTTGTGTCTTTATTGTTCTCCTGATGTTCAACCAGAGGTCTTGAGATCCACTCCATCGGGGCTTTTCCGAGGGCCCCCTCGGTCGGATGTGGCCTTCCCTACCACATCTGGTCTCTAGCTGTCTGGAATTCTGCTGGCAACTGCTTCGGGGGTTTCCGAGTGCCCCCTCGGTCGGGTGTGGCCTTCCCTACCACATCTCGTCTCTAACCCTCTGGGAGTCTGCTGGCAACTGCTCTGGGACCCAAACTCAACTGAGTTAAAAAATAACTCAACACCCACACTATCGCCTATTGGATCTTTGAAATCGAATGTTTAATCGTCATCAAGCGGAAATAACTGTCATGCAGTTCAGAGGTTACTCTCTTCCGGTGCATGACTGTAATGGCACAATGGGACCTTCACCTTTTCCCATATCATAAACCTTAATCCGCCCACGCGATCTCTTTCGATTACTGGCCGTTGGAATGTGTCACTTCCTTCCGGTGTATTACCTTGGAATAGTATTTTTGGGCCGGGTCGAAGGTCAAAATATAACACTATCGTACGCAAGACTCTCTAAAAAGAGGACAATACTGAGGTTATGGACCTATTCACGTGAGATCATTATACCAAATGGAGTTGCTAACTTAAAGGTCAAATACCAGGCTAAAATGTATGATTTAAGAGAGCTAGTTGTCTAAATTTCTGAGAGGAAGCGAGTTGATTTTTATCATTAAGGATTTTTGGACTATTGTCAAAATCAAAGGGGTTGCTAATGTCAACTAACGTCTTGGTTCATTACAATACTGAACTTAAACTTATCATGACGGTAGATGCATCTCCAGTGGGTGTGGGGCAGTGTTATCGCATATAATGAAAGACGGGTGTGAAAAACCGATTTATTTTGCCTCCAGCGCATTGTCAAATGCAGAACAGAATTATACCCAGATAGAAAGTGAAGGACTAGCAGTCACTTTTGGAGTTTCCAAATTCCATAAATATATCTGTGGTCGAGAATTTACCAGCATCACGGATCATAAACCACTGCTTGTGCTTTTTAAAGAGGATCGTGCAATATCACCGACCGGAAGAGCTAGAGTTCTACGTTGGGTAATGGTTCTAGCAAATTATCACTATCAACTAGTGTACAAGCCTGGTTCAAAAATTTCCAATGCAGATGGATTCAGTCGGCTACCTATAGAGGACTATGTTACGTCTTTACCTGTTCCGGAAGAAGTAGTACTCTCCAGGTCAACTTTACACTTAACGCCAGTAACGTCAAAACCTATTGCTTTTTACACATCAAGAGACCCCGTGTTATCACAAGTGCGTAAATGGATCTTGCACGGATGGCCGGAAAATATCTCTTGACTTTCAACCATACACAACCAAGAAAGATGAGTTATTGGAACAACTGGGTTGTGTTTTATTGGGATCACAAGTGGTTATCCCAGCAAAGTGTCGAGATGCTTTACTGAAAGAATTGCATGAGAGTCATCCAGGAATTTCTCGGATGAAGTCTCTTGGCTCGTTGTCACATTTGGTGGCCTAAGATGGATACAGATATTGAATTGTGTGAGAGGAGTTGTGGTATCTGCCAAGATAGTGCAAATATGCCTCAGGCTAGAGCATTGCATCCATGCTTCCAAGTACATATGGATTATGCAGGCCCTATCCAGGGCAATTTGATTTTAGTGATTGTCGACGCTCACGGTAAATATATAGATGCACATGTTGTGTCATCACCATCTTCTTCAGTAACAGAAAGGATGTTGTGACGCACATTTGCGACACATGGGAGTCCACATGTGATCGTATCTGACAATGCTAGCAGTTTTACTAGTCAGGAATTTTCCAGGTTCTGTGCCCTAAATGGCATTAAGCATGTTAGTAGTGCACCATATAACCCCTCCTCGAATGGACTGCCTGAGCGTGCTGTGCAAACCATTAAGAGTGGGCTTAAAAGAGCTACTGGGGATTTAGAAACGCGATTATTGCGTGTATTAGCCCGATACCGTTTATTCCTGCAATCAGCAACGGGTTAATCACCAGCAATGCTATTAATGGGCCGTCAGCCTCGATCACGTCTAGACCTTATGAATCCAGATTTACATACCCACTTCACCACAAAAATAGATAATGCTAAAAGAACGATGGATAAAAACCGTGTTGAAAAGATGTTCCATATTGAAGATACCGTGAGTCTGGTGAATTTTCAAGGGTGGCTAAAAATGGCTGGCCGGAGTTTTAGAGGAGCAACTTGGCCCACTGACTTTTAGAGTGCGGTTAGAAGATGGTCAATTATAGAAAATACATGTCAATCATATTCGCGTGAATATTCCAACAGAACCTGTCGTGAGAGGCTCAGAAGAATCCAGGCAACCTCTGGAGAGTTGGGAACAAACAGTTACAAGGCACTCAACATCTGTTGCAACTCTTCCCGCACCCTACAGAGATAGCAGCACCTCAACAACCGGTGACAGCTTGGAAGATAAACATCCCAGAACTCAAATGAGAACACGTTTTCCGAAACGCAAAGAAGAGGAAAGAAGGAACAATGCTGAGAATAAAGCCAAAAGACAGCACATCAGCATGAAACCAGACAAAAAAGGGAAACGACCCAGTGCCATGCCCTTAACTGGGGAAATTGCAGCTCAGGAATATCTAGAGGCTATTTATGATGTGACTATGTCCGAGAGTCGGACAACGTTTCCCACAAGTAATGGGAGTTCTTGTCGGAGTTCCGGGGAGGGACATATGGATGTTTCTTGGTGTCATTAAAAATGTGTGTGCAGTTGCAAGCTAAGTGGGGAGGAATGTAGTATATTGGTTAGTAAGAAACGGAAGCACTGTTTCGGCCATCTTTTGAGTTGTGGATATAAAAAGTGGAAGTGATTACTTCTCGCTGTGTACATTCGTTCTCTGGACTATTTGCGTTCTTTAGTGCGTTAACCAAACTACAACTAGAGACAAATGATAACTCACAAAATAAGAGAAAGCTGCAAACTGGCACAAAAGCAGTACAAGGTTAGACAAGACAGAGCGGAGAAGCTGATCGACTGGGAATTGTGCAAAAAATCGAAATTTGACTATACTACAAAATAGTATATGAACAAACTAGAATCCATCATGTTGAATGAAACACAGACAATTCTCAGGGATTTTGAGATTCAAATAGGTTACCTAATCCTCGTCAGAAACCAGACCAAGGGATGATTAAAAAAGGAAAAAGAAATAATAAGAACCTACCATATTGTGGGTTTTGACGTCCTGGTCGATCACAGAGTGAGAATCAAAGAAAACGAAAAGAAAGACAAGTAGTTACACATTGCCATGGAACTAAAATACTAGAGAGCAAGAAGGTGATCGTAATACCGATTTTGGTTGGTGCCCTTGGAATGGTTCCCAAAAGTTTGGCAAGGGACACAACACCCACAGGTATTCCTTGCCAGAGTAGAATAATATGAGTATAATAATAAGTCTATACTGTAATTTTAAGCAGTTAGAAACTTCATACTAAGTTGTAATAAGTACGTTTTAAGTCAACGATCATATTATCCTTTATATTAAATAGATCTGTTTGATCCTCACAGATATTTCTGGCCTATGTAGACCAGGGAGTAATGACTATAAAGAGGGGATTCCATGCTCCCCAGAGCTGTAGAACTGGAGCCTTGCCTCTTAATGCAGTTTGATATCCAGGATATGAGAGGTATTTGGTAAATTACAGAAAACTCTGGCAATAACAAACTAATGGTAGGGGAGTGGTTTTTATTAAAAATGTTTACGTGATGGTTGCTCATTCTTTAGTAAACAAAAGTGGATTTGGTATTCAACTGCATTTTCTCTATAAAACTAAGACTTTTTTTTCCTCAGGAAAGTTTGTGTGTGTTTTTTTCTCACATTTGCTGACATCTTATAAATATTTCTGGTTACACTGTTGCTATGACAAAATAAATCCCTTGACCAGTGAACTGACATTCGTTGGAATTTCATTCATAAACAATTATTCCAAAATACGTTTTTATTTCTGCTCATATTTCACGAACCAAATATAACTCAAATAATATAGAGGGAAATTCCTTCTATAAACTATAGCCTTTGGCCTAGTCGGTAAAGTGTTCGTTTACGGCCTGGGAGAAGGGGTTCAATCCCTGGTCTAGTCCGAGCTAACACTAAAAAAATATGGTACTTGATGTCTCCTTGGTTAACACTCGGCATTATGAGGTGCAGATCAAGGGTAAAATGGTGCAATCCAGGGAAAGGAGTAGCGTTCTCCCTTATACCTCGGTATAGTAGATACTGGAAAGGGGGCCTTCGGGTCGCCTTAGGTTATGGTTGCCAGCATTACTTTTATTGTCCTTATATCATTGAACAATGAATGAATCCAACTCAGTATCTTATGCTGTCCAGTAAAAAAAACTAACAGTAGTTCAGTTGGAACAATCAAAAGATCCATCTGACATCTACGTGGTGACCAGACCATGAAGCGCTTAATGTTTACAAAGTCGAAAGCTGTGAGTCTACTATTCTGAGAACCCTCATAGAAAATAACTCTCAATTTTGGTTACTACAAAACGGAAAAAATGAGTAAGAAAAGACTTTAAAAGACAGTACGAATCTCAGACATACAGAAGGAGTCAGTTCCCGTTCAACAGACCTGCTTGAATGCCAAAGGCTCGCCATTATCGACCCGACTCCTTGATAAACTGCATTTGTATCAAAATATCTCTTCGGCCTCAGTAAGGGAACTGAGAAAAGGAATAAACAACAGAAGATCCTACATTTGAGACGATTTGGGTAACTGTCTTTGTTTTCTCTTAAACATCCAGACGATCATCATCCTCATTGTATTCATTAACATAGCAGGTTTAGTGTGAGTTACCAGATCACACATATATCAGTCATCGGTGACAATGCAGCCTTTTTTTTTAAAGAGACAAACCGTCTTTAAAAACACCTATCGACTCAACAGCAATTCGTAAGCAGACTGCGTAACCCTTAGGCAGTTGAACCCCACCACCACCACCGCAGAAACATACAATTCTATAAAAATGTCTTCACTACTGTTGTTTGTTTGATTTAATTTTGAGTTCATCTTTGGTAATGTTTTCCATATTGTCTTCAATAAAATAACATGATCGCTTTTCTAAAAGATAATTCAATAAAAGTTGATTGTAAAAATGAGGAAAAAAAGAAGTGTTTTCTATTTGTCATTCTATTAGAGCAAGAAAATATAAATATAAACGCAGCCAAGCGTCAACACGTGTGCACACACACAATCAGATACATACACACACACACACACACACACATATATATATATATATATATATATATATATATACACATGTGTGTGTGCGCGTTGGCATTGTTAAACAAATTAAAAACTGTAAACGAAAATATTCTTTAAATTTACCAAAAAAACATATATATATATATATATATATATATATATATATATATATATATATATATATATATATATTATATATATATATACATGGTCCATTCAATAACTTTCCAGACTTTTTTTGTACAGGCATTTAAAATTGTCGTAGACTCTTGAAAATTCACTATGTTATTGCTATACATCTTATAAGATAACTGACCGATTATTATGATTTCAGGTACAAATGAACAGATACAGTTGGAATTGGAATTCACCCTACTAAAGCCTGATTGTCACTGCTGGTGAATTTCAAAAATGCAGTTTGGACGTGAGGACATTTAAGAAGAACAATATGCAATAAAATTCTGTTTTAAACTTGGAAAAATGCCAGAAACCTATAGAATATATCAGGGTGCTTTGAACCATCTTGCATGAATCGACCATCGGTTTTTGAGTGGCATAAGAGATTCAAGGAAGGTGGGGAGTCTTTGAGGGATGATGAGAGGTGTGGGAGGAGTAAGTAAGTCAATAGACCAGAGGTGATTGGCCAAAGGGTTAGGGTTAGGGTTACTATGTTGAGGTTTTAAGGGGTACAACAGGTGCATTGCAGCCGGATGAGATTACCTCAAAGGGGACTAGTGTTTCATATGTGTACTATCAATAAAAGTGCCTATACGAAAAAAGTCTGGAAACTTATTTAATGATCCTCGTATATATATATATATATATATATGGTGTGGCTGAAAAAGAATCGGGGTTGATGTCAAACAGTTTATTTCAATTTCAAATAAACTATATGGTTTCTTCTTCGAAGTAACCGCCCTCAAGTATAATGCACTTACACATCCTTCTCTGCTACGCATCTATTAACTGCTCGAAGGATTACTCTGGGATGTCCTTAGCTCTGTTGTTACCGTCTTCCTGAAGGGTTCCAGGCCTTCAAAACTGCTGCTTTCGAGCTGTAGGAAAAGAAAAATCTCTTGGAGCGCGATCAGAGGAATAGGCAG
Source organism: Sepioteuthis lessoniana (assembly GCA_963585895.1). Classification (NCBI taxonomy): domain Eukaryota; kingdom Metazoa; phylum Mollusca; class Cephalopoda; order Myopsida; family Loliginidae; genus Sepioteuthis; species Sepioteuthis lessoniana. Next base: position 32,855 of record CAUZXS010003975.1, on the reverse strand, counting down.
GCTGTTTCACTACGGTCAGGAACCGACAGATGCTCAGCACACTCAGACCCTTTTCAGAGACGCCCCAAATCTTAAGAGGTAATCTTCCAAGCATGGTTTTTTTTATGCCCAGCTGACTTGCAATCATGCGAACAGTCATCCTGTAATCACCACATACGACCTCTTGTATCCACTTGATGTTGATCTCAATTCTATTTGTAAATGGCCTCCCTTCTAAAGTCATCTTTCACCTCCTCGCAAACCTCTTTGAACTTCTTGTGCAACTCAAAAACGTGTGCGGGACAAGGGTTATATCCATACCCTTGTTGAAGCATTCCAAATGTATGTAATGGAGTTTTTCCAAACCGGACAAGACATTTCCGGTTTACTCGTACTTCACTGCACATGGCTGAACGAATAGAAAGGAGGTGCCAATAAACATTTAGAAAGAAAATGAAGAGCTTGTGGAAAGCTAACATTATATCAATATGCCCGTGGTGTAATGGTTATCGTCGCAGGATATGGACACGGTGACACAAGTTCAAATCCTGGACCTGGCTGATTGCATTTCACATAGCACTAATACCCTTGGGAAAGGTATGAATCCAAATATTGTCCATCCAGCTATGGGTAAATAGTCGGGCAGACTAGGTTCTTCAGTCTTGGTTGGGCAACTAGTCTAGGAGAAGGAAAACTCTGAATTCAAACCAGTTAAACTCTGCTTAAAAATTGACCTTGTGTCATATCCTACCCGAGAGGAGGGGTTGGGTAAATATGATATCAACATACTCCCAAGATATCATGTTATACGAAAACACAAATCATTTATCCCTCTTTCACCCGTATCTCACAAAGCACATCCAGAAGCTGCCTTCAGATAGACCCCGAGTATATATATATATCATTAATGTGGTGTATGGAATTTTTTTTAAAATACGATTGTATATACCATGCACACACAGATGCACTTTTCTAAAGGATTTTCCTATCTGCCATTCTATCAAATTTCGTAGCCATTTCATAAAAGGATACCCGAACAAAGACACCTGGATATATCCCTGGTAAATTAATTATACACAAATATGCACAAACATACACACATGCACACACTCATATACACACACGTACACACGCACATGCGAACTAACACACATATATCACATAGAGAAAGAATGAAGGCAGAAAAGAATGAAAGAAAAAGTGAATTAAATACAATTAACATATATTCAATAAGAAGGAAATGGATTTAAATCTAAACGCCTACCACATTTACAATTGAAATTATCGTATACTACAAGCTAAAGAATTTAACTAATAACACCGCCTTGCCAAAGTTATATATATATATATATATATATATATATATATATATATATATCCCGTCAGCGTAGGTGGCCAAAGGTTGTTATTTAGGAGGATGATAATGGATTCAACACATGTAAAAGGGTAAATTGAAAAAATATATGTAGATTATAGTTTAGTTCACAACATTACATTATTCAAAAGATATGACCTGCTCCGAAAATTCAAGCATATGTTCAAATTAGGATGGGTCAATTAGCAGAAACTCCCTTTTCCTGGTTTCTTAATCTTTCTAATACTTTATTGTCTTGCCACCCTATTTATTTTTGCCTGAAATAAAAGAAATTTGAAGAGATAAAATTCGCAATATAAAGGAATTTAGAGGGATTAAATTCGTTGTAAAAGAATGATACTAACAACTAAATTTAGTATTTAACTTGGTTATGTTTTTTTTGGTGGGGGGCTGTATTTTAAACTGTTAGTTCTGCAGCTTTCTTGTTCGGCTACTGATTCAAAAAGATAACACAGACAGAAAGTTTTTAAAAAGGAATTTTATACAAAGAAACAAGAAAGAAAAGGATAGAAAAGATGAAGTGTTGAAAATTTCGTATAATTTGCAGCAACTTACTTGAAAAAGTGTCCGGGAAACAAAGTTCTTTGAATTTTAATATTTAATCTTTTTATTTTATCAGCTCTTTTTAGTTTTGTCAAAATGTTTCAGTTTTCATTTAATTTCGAGTCTTCTGTAAAGTCATCTTTGCAACAGAATTCTCGATTGAATTTTCTTTCAGTTGTTTAACTTGGTAGAATTTCAGTAGTCAATGTTCGTTTAATTTGACTTTTATTTCTTGGGAAGCTTCTTGCCTATTTGAAATACTTATAGGCTGTTCAAGAAGCGAGTGACCAAACCCTTCAGCTTGCTATTTTTTTTAACCTTTACAGTTTGGTCCCCGAATTAGTACTGAGAGTCCCAATACTAGATCTCGACAAATAGTGACAGGTAGCTTTTTGGTGTCGTATTGTCTGTAATTACTTCTCCCTTTTCCACTTAGGCCAAATCAAGTGCCGCACTTGGTCAGTTTGATATTTTTTCTTAGAATTACTTTTTTTATAGAAAATTTGAATTTATATGTGCTTTTTTTTCTTTTTTTTTTTCATACATATACATAAACTGTAATCTATATTTGCTGTTTTTCGACCTCAAATTAAACATGAGACGAAGAGTATAATGATATTCTTCGCCGTAATAAATTCATAATGACAATTCAACCAACTTTGAGTTTTCTTCTATTCGCATTATATATATATATATATATATATATATCTTTACGTTTTTCTGATAGCACGGAGTTTCCTGATTCTCTCTCTCTCTCCTCCTTCTCTGTCTGTCTCCCCATCCATTCCTATTACCTATCGCTCCTAGCGGGTCATGTTGTCTGCAACAAGTGTCTACGTAGGGATGATGTAAGATCTTAATGGACGGCTAACACTGGCTCGTCTATATGAAGGTGACCTTAAGAGATTGTCACATAGGAATTCGTCTTCACTTCCCCAATACTGCCCAGCATATCTTGTTCACCTTACTTGGATGGTTTATCAGATGGGGGCAAGTGTCCGTACAACTCCTGTTTTGTAGTTACTGTTTGTTTTTTACCATGCATTTCTTTAGCGTCCAGGTATTGCATCCATTAAGTAGTGCTGACGCAGACACATTTTCAAAGAAATAATGTCTTATTTTATTAGGGCAGTCAAATTTCTATTTGATTGACAACATGTCAAAGAAGTCCACACCTTCTCTATAAGTATGTTGACATTCCGTTCAGTAGATGAGACATGGCTGCTCAGGTATATCAACTGCTCTTGTAAATTTCGAAGCTTGCCATAAAAGTGAAAATGAGTCTCTTAAGAAAACACATGAGCTCTGTTTTATTAGTTTTTTTTGCCACAGACTATGTGGCAGGGACTTTTTTGGACAGGTGTATTTGGAAGGAGTGCCAGATCATCTGCATAGACTGCGTCTGTTATAGTTTTTGCATGATATTGTCTACTTCTTTTTATTAGTAGTATAACTTGTTATTTTATCAGATCTATTGACGTTTGAAGTACGTAATCTCGGTAGATAATAAACAGATATGATGTTAATCTATCTCCTTGCAAGACTCCAGAAACAATGTCTAAGAAGTCAGTGTCACCATCAGGTGATCGAACCATTGCTTTCGTGTTTTTGTAAAGCATGATAGTAGCTGTAAACATTTGTTCGGGGAGACTATACGCTAGTAGTATCTGCTTCATCTTTCCAAATTATTTGGAGAAATCTAATGTTGCTTTCTGCAAGAAGTACTTCGACTATTCGACGGATAATTAGAATATATAATGTTGTGGATCGATTACTCCGAAAACCCTCAAGATTTTTCCCAATAATTTTCTCAATTTCAGGCCGGATACGATTTAGAAACTGGGCCTTATAATCCAAAGTAGCTATAGCAGTAAATGTCATGCAACTTGATTCACCATTTTTTGGTGGTAGAGGATGCAGTCTTTCATCTTTTTATTTAATGCGCCACGTTTTAGACCGTGTTGAATAATCAAATAATAAGTCAGATTGTGATGTTTTCCTTCGTACTTTAGGAGTTATTTCGTCGAAGCTGCAGCTTTTTCGCTTATATATATATATATATATATATATATATTATTGAGTGAAGTTTGCGACCGTTGTCGAGGGCAACCTGAAAGCTCTCTCTTCATTAGCTACAACACCAACGTTTAGGGGCGGGTGCTCTTCCTTTCCTTGGATCACTCCAGTTTGTCCTTGGATCACTCCAGTTTGTCCTTGGCTGACGGTTATGCGAGGTGGCATCAAGTACCATTTGTTAAGTCTTTGTTATGATTCGACCTGGGATTTAATCCCGATCTCCCGGACTATATATATATATATATATATATATGCAATTGTTGCCTGATATTTTAAGACAAGATTTCCAAAAATATCGAAACCTGGGTAGACATTTGTTTATCAGTTTAAGGACTACTTTTACGGTGAGAAAATTTTTTTTTATGATTCTTAAGCAGATGTTTTCGTTAATTCTTATACACTGACCGGAAACAATACCTACTTTGCCCTTAAAGAGGAGGTTATTATAGCCAGAGTCAACACTTACAAAACTGCAAATATTCCCATGTTTGTGAATTGAATTACCGTGGCCAGAAAATCCGCCGAGCACTTACGCACGACATACGGGAACACTGGATAGCTGTTTCGACCTTATTAGGTCTCATCATCAGTGTATACCGTAAATATGTACATCTATTCCCATGTTTGTTTTATCGGTCAGGTTTTTATTGGCTCAGTGAGTACTTCTCGAATCTGTTAATAAGTACATAGGTTTGATTAAGGGGATGATCTTCTTCGGACGAAGAATGACGTTTAATTTCTCCATTAAGCACAACCTAAAAATAGAAAAACAAAGGAAAATTATACATACATACACACATATATATATATATATATATATATATATATATATATATATATATATATATATATATATATATATATATATATACTATTGCTGCCTTCTATAAGTTTATTTTAGAAGTTATAAAAAAAGCTATTTTTTATTGTCAGTTTGCATTTGTATCAATTTTGTCGCAAACACACATACTGAGCAGTCTAGAACAAATAATGTAAGTTGTATCATATTTTTTTTCATTTTTTAATCATATATATATGTAAAAGATGAACAATAATGATGAGCCAAGTAAGGTTATCTCTTTCATGATATTTATTTTTCGATCAATCACAACTAGTTTTGACCTTAGGTGGTCGTAATGAAGAAAGGTTTTGTGGAAAACCCTTTTAGAAACTCTCTCTCTCTCTCTCTCTCCCTATATATATATATATAATTATATATATATATATATATATAAAACCTAAGTTAAAATGGCGTAGAAATAGAGACAAAGGCATTTGGCGATAGTCAGTTTTTTTCCTATGCCAAATTTGGAAGTCAAGGCCCTGGAAAGTATAAAAAAGAAAAACAAACACGACTGAATACGATGAAATCACAGCAGCATTACCCAAACACAAAACAATAAAAGAAAAATAAATAGTGCCATCTTGTAAAACATTGAAAATTATGTTGGAAGTTCCACAAATAAAGAAAACAACAAAAGCCCAAACAATGAAAAACAAAAAGTCTTTCAAATGCACTGAAGAAACCATATCTAAAACGTCCCGAAAAGAAAGCATGAAAACCAAGGGCGAAAACGACACGACATGCATAAGGAACCTGTCTTACACAACCAGGAAATAAGAAAGCTGGACCCACATTATACATCAACCCAAATAGAAATACCAACACAAAACCTACTCACAATAAAATATGGAAGATGCTAAATCAACAACTAAACATTGATAAACACACTCACACTCAATTAAGTACATGCAGCTACTTAAAAATCCCAAACCTCTCTAAATAATGTACTCTGGAGTGCAGATAAAAAAATTTAACCTAAAATAATAGAACCTTAAGAAATATTGGCAAATGATTTCGAATAACATTTGGAGTTAAAAATTACCAACATGTACCCGCATCACCCTCATAATTTAACAATATTCTTTCACCAATAGACGAAATAGTGAAGAACAGTTCGGATATTTTGTAAGAAAAGTAACATAATGGCCGAGGGATTTCGGTTTATGCCTTTTGGTTTAGTTAGGCTGAGAACCTTTCGGCTCAGCACATGGGTTAGTTAGGTGCAACATTAACACAGGTGTTCGAACACGTGCGTGGGCCGAGCGGACGTGTCACTCAGAGATATCATAATAGCCCGAGATGGGAAACGGAGGCAAGCGAGTGCGAATGACGTCACGCACCAGAAGCACGCGGAGGATTTTGTGAGATTTTGAAAAAGTCAGTAAGTTGAGATGAGACCTGCCTCAGGGGAAGACGTTTGACATTCGCTTGCTCACGGAGACCTTTGTGGCGGGTGCCACACGTGTTGTGGGGGCAGATGAAAAAGCCAGAATAGAAAGATTGCGCCTCTCTCTTCTTATGTCGAAGAACCTTTAAACTCAAAGGTAATAAAAAGTTTCGTACCTGAACAAAGAATTCTTTACGTGTTTTTCGAATTTCAAGATTCCTATGTTCTATGTATATATATATGAACATTATATGTCCATTATACACATGGCCGTATCTGGCTATGGTACAAAAGCCCAAATTAAAAGAGCCAGACAAGATGACTTCTCGTCGAACAAATAACCTCTGAGAAATGATAAAAGTCGACAAAAAACAAAACAAGTCATTCACAAGAATCCCAGTCTAAAATTTCAAGTATAACATTCAATTGATATTAAGGACAAGCTATGAGCAAAGACTTCAAATTAATTTATTCATTCACTCGCTTCAAAACAATTTAAAAAAAAAAATTTACCATGACTCGACTTCCAGATACAAAAATGTAATTTATTTACTGGACAGAACGCTTGGAAAAAAGCTGGAAAGTTAAAATGGTCATTTTAATTTAGACTAAATAAAAATAGACCCAAAATAACTTCTATGGGTCACAGCAAATTCTATCGAGTTCTCATCTAGATTTGCTTAGTCGGCTGGGGCTGTAAAATACACTGACTGCACCTCTGCAGAGAGGTAAAACCCTTACCCCAAGACGAGTGTCCTGGATAGGACACTAAACAATCTGATGGTGTTGTTCCAGTGATGCTGAAGCTTTGAGGAATGCTAAAAAACCCTTCATTGCCATTATTTCCAGATCATCTCTGGCCCGGAGTGGTAGCAACTGATAAGGTCCTATCTATGGGTTAAATAGAACTAAACTGCATACTTATGCTAAACTGAATTGTTTGAATTATAAGTTTTCGACTAAACTGAATAACTTGAAATAGAAATGTCTTTGACAATTAAACTGCGTACTTACATTTAAACTGCGTAATTATGCTAAACTGAATTGCTTGAAATTGAATTGTTTTTGACATTGAAACTGTTCTTACGCTAAACTGAATTGTTTAATGTAGAACTGTTTTGAGATTTAACTCTATGTAAACAAAATCTATACTTATACTAAAGTGAATTATTTGAATTAAAAATGTCAGAAACAGCTTGATATATTGAAATCGAAATGTTTTTGACAATTAAACTGTATACCCATGCTGAACTGAATTGTTTAAATTGAACTGATTTTTTGTATAAAAACAGATTTGGCATAAAATAACCTACTAAGGTTGATATGCCTTAACCTCCCCTATATATATATATATATATATGATTTGTATTTAATCATTTGATACAAGAATACATAACTACTTCTGAAACTCTCCCCATCTAAGCAGTTCTTTCTTTCTCTCCGTTTAAATAAGTAAATAAAGAGAGAGAGATAGGAAGAGGGAGAAAAATAGACGAACTGATAGAGACAAAGAGAGACAAAGAAAGAAAAAGAGAGAGTGTATCCCATAAGGAATTACACTTGTGAAATTTCTCAAAAGTTACTTTTCTTCTGAACCAAAAATTTCTACCATAATTCCATTACTTCTGATGCTTATTAAATAATCGACCGAATAGCATTAAAGATTATTTGTTACTAAACTCTACAGTATTGAAATTCCGATGCTAAATTTAGGAATATAAACCTGTCCAAAAATAAGGACATTCACTCATATTTTTGGTTTGGAAGCTCCATAGTCTAGAGTTTGGTAATAGATAATACCTAATAATTTCAGTTTTTTTTTTCGACAAGGTATGATAAAACTCTTCTCAGTTTGATTTGAGTGAAACTAAATATACCATGTATATACGTGCGTGTCATGCTACTTTCTGGCAAAATCTAAACAAGCCTAGTCGGTTGGGTGGAGCTGTAGAATACACCGGCAGCATCCATGTTTAGTGGTGTGATACACTCCCAGAGAGAGTCCTGGATATCACACGAAGCAATCTGATGAAGAGGCTCCAGTAATGCTGCAGCTTTGGGGAATACAGTGTAACTCTTCATTATCGTTGCTCATACGTCCACTCAAATAGTTCCTGTTAGGGTCCTTTCTATATAACTGTTTGACATTTCACCAATGTGTAAAATAAACGATCTCGTTAGATACTGCTGATGAGACCTAATAAAGTCGAAACAGCGGTACAATTTTTCTGTATGTCACACACACACTGTGTTTGCCTGATATACTGATCATGGTAATTCAATATATATATATATATATATATATATATATATATATATATATATATATCATAACAGTGTTGGTTGCCACTAAATAACTTTGTGGGTTTGTGACGAGCCAAGTTCAATATATATATATATATATATATATATACTTAAATATGAAAAGGTCCACTACGGGATTTATTTTTTAAGTTATTTATTTTTCTTCAACACGTTTCGATGTTTTACATTTCTTCGGGTGTCATTTCTCTCTTTTTCCTTTTTTTTCTCTTCATCTTCTGCAGAGACGGAAATTTATTACGGAAAATTAACTCAATTTGAAAATTCTCAGTCTCAAATCCAGGCATTAAAAAGAATCACAACCTTATCAAGGGGTTTACCACAACATAAATAAAAGGGAACACCATCATAAACCACTAACACATCCTGAAGAGAGAGAGAGAGAGACACTAGAAACATGTGCTGAAGAGAAATAAATAACTTTGAAAATTAATCCCACTGTGGACCTATTCATTTTAAAGTACATATATTATGAAGTGAAGAGCCATAATCAGAATAAACAGCAAACACTGCATGGATCATACAGAAATACTGGACAGCTTTTTCGACCTCATTAGGTCTCATCAGTAGTATATACTGCGATCTCAAGCAATGGAGATGAAACTAGCCATTATGGAGCGCAGAGCCAAAACTCTGCCACTGAGCTACTGGTTCTCATTGCACATAAGTGTTGCAAAATTAACTTGTCATCGTATACGCGTGACGACTTAACCTGATGTGTCCTACAGTTACAACGCACAGAAGACACGGTCACTTCCAGGACCACGTCTTAATATATATATATATATATGCATTGTTACGCCGCCATGTGCCCAGCAGGCTTACTGGGTGCCAAGTCCACCAGTTAAAGCCGGGCACAGACGTTGGCTGTGGTCTGTCAAACGCTATTTAGTGTCACAGATATCACCAATTCCCAAGCGGAACCATATTTTAAAGCTACTAGGCGAGTTCTAGGTGAATTAATTAAAGTCAACACAGCTAACTGGCTGGCTTCCCCCCTCAAAAACAAGGTCTTCGACAAATACAATCCTTCAAAATATAAAAAAGGACTCTGAACTGCCGTGTTAGTGTTAACAAAAATAATAACATTATTCTTTAATTGAATAAAATACAGAAACAAAGGCAAAAAGCAATTCAGGTAAAAGTTAGGAGCAAGAATGTTTTTCTGTATTTCGGAAGAGGTCCTTCAGAATATACCTTTAACGCTGAACGGGTCCTCCATAAAATATCTCTTAATGACGGAAGGTAAGAAGGTATTTCGATAACGATAGACACAGTAAGCTTTCCTTCAGACTATGGGATTTAATGATAGAACTCGTGCTCCAAATCTCAAGTTTATCATTTCAGCATGAATGCAGCAGGATAAAGTTGAATATACTTAAATTGTATGTTACTTACTTGGGATTCTAGGGAGTTTATTCTTTTCTGGCATATATATAAAGGAACAGAATACATTCAAAATCAGTTGATAAGATTAGAGACTCGGTGGAAGATAGACAATCTAGGATAGCCTGGCAAACAATAAACGAAGTAAGTAGAAGAAAGAATACAGCCAAAGCAAAACTGAAAGCAGCAAACCAACAAGAAAGAAGAAAACTGTGAAAACAGCACTTCGAAAACCTACTAGGAAACCCACCGAAAATAACACATGAACCAATCACCAGAATAATTACTAAATAATTAGACATTAAACTAGGACCGTTCACACAAGAAGAACTCGACTCGGTTCTCAGAAAAATTAAAAATAGGAAAGCTGCAGGGCTGGACGAGATTCCCCCAGAAGTATGGAAGACTAGACAATTCGACGACATACTGCTCCGACACTGCAACGCAGTATACAATGAAAATCCGATAGATAGATGGATGAAGGGATGCATACTCCCCTTCTCTAAAAAGGGGGACCTCGGATTAGCCAAGAACTACCGAAGACATAACACTTACATCCATAGCAGCCAAAATCTACAATGCCCTACTACGAAACCGCATAGAACCCAAAATCGACAACATACTAAGGAAAAACCAAAATGGCTTCCGAAGAAATAGATCCACGACCTCACAAATATCAACCATCCGTAGAATCCTTGAAGGTGTACGGGCAAAAAACCTACAAGCGACATTAATATTTGTCGACTTTACCAAGGCCTTCGATTCCATTCACAGAGGAAAGATGGAACAAATCCTACTAGCATACCTAAAGACACCGTAGTAGCAATAACGATTCTCTATAGAAGCACCAAAGTAAAAGTACGATTACCAGATGGAGACACAGAATACTTCGACATTGAAGCAGGAGTACTACAAGGGGACACGTACCTCTTTATCATTTGTCTTGACTAGAACATCGATTGACAAAATCAGAGAGAATGGTTTCAAGCTGACGAAGAAAAGAAGCAGAAGGTACCCCGCAAAAACAATTACCGACGCCGACTACGCCGATGACATAGCGGTACTGGCAAATACACCCGACCAAGCCGAAACACTACTGCATAGTTTGGAACGAGCAGCCGCAGGCATAGGCCTCTATGTTAATGCACACAAAACGGAATATATGTGCTATAATCAAACGGGGGACATCTCCACTCTAGACGAAACCCCTCTTAAACTAGTAGACAAATTCACTTACCTAGGAAGCAGCGTCGAATCAACCGAAAAGGACATCGAAACGAGGCTAACGAAAGCATGGACAGCTATCAATAGGCTATCGATTATATGGAAATCAGACCTAACCGATAAAATTAAACGCAGTTTCTTCCAGGCAGCGGTCACATTGATACTGCTATACGGGTGCTCTACATGGACGCTAACAAAACGGGTGGAGAAGAAGCGAGACGGCAATTACACAAGAATGCTACGTGCAATCTTGAACAAGTCCTGGCGGCAACACCCCACAAGACACCAATTGTACGGCCACCTGCCCCCTATCACGAAAACTATACAAGTTAGACGAAGCAGACATGCAGGACACTGCTGGAGAAGCAGGGAAGAACTCATAAGAGATGTACTCTTATGGACCCCCACACATGGCCGTGCAAAAGCAGGACGACCAGCACGAACATACATTCAGCAGCTATGTGAGGATGCGGGATGTTGTCCTGAAGACCTGCCTAGGGCGATGAACGATAGGGAGGAGTGACGAGAGAGGGTCAGGGATATCCGTGCTACCAGCGCGACATGATGATGATGATTCTTTTCTCCTTTCTCTTTCGTTATTGCATTTCCATAATTCATTGGTGGAAGGATACATGTCTTATTTCTGATAAGACCAGCATTAATTATTGTTCCTTTCCTCGTGGACAAGTGTTTCTTTTGAGTATTCGTTTAACGATGCTGGTTCATTCAAAAGATAAGTTCTTTGTTTTCTCGCAGAGTTCTCTGCGCGGCATAATTTTGGAATTTGGGTTTCTTCATATCCCAAATTATGTTCTTGGTTTTTCGACGAGCAAAGGCAACTCCTTATGCATCTTCATCCTCCGAGGAATAAACGGCGACTAACTTATTTCTGTGGTTTGAAAAATTTGATTTTTTGGCGGGCTCTTTCTCGGTAACAAATATGGTCGTGGGTTTGCTTCTCTGCTGACACTTACATGCCTATCTCACCTTGTAATGATAGAGAGGATGGGAGAGAGAGACAGTCTTTCCTTCTATTATTCTGCCTACAAATTGTTGTATAGCCACATAATACATATGCAACTATACAGATATACATGCAGAATAATTAACCAAAACACAATAAAGCCGAGCGACACAGTTCTGAGAAAAATATACCTCTCACTTTATTTGAAAGGGTTGTGTGAGAGAGAGAGTTGGATACCGAACAGAACTGCAACATATTGACCTTCCCAGCTCCTCCGGACATAGCAGTGTGTCTTTCTCGTTCTCCAGGGTTGCTCAACCGGAGGCTCGGGGGGCCCAGTTCTCTGCTGGGTGCTGTTTCTCTACAGCATCATTTCTCCAACTCTTCTGATCCTCAAAAACTCTCTGAATTTCCTGTGCACTGAGTTATATAATAGTTCAACGCACACTCAATATCTTCCCATAACTGCCATCGGAATATGCACTTCCGCCATCTTTGGAATGGCATGTTTGATCGTCATCGAGTGGAAATAACTGTCATGCAATTCACAGGTCACTCCCTTCCGGTGCATCAGTTTTTGACTGTACCGTGGGATTTTAACCCGGTCCCATATTGTCAGCCAAGCTCGCTAACGCCAATGTAATATGCAATTTCCGACGTCTTTAGAATGGCATGTTTGGCCGGGCCGGAGGTCAATATACAACAAAATATCATCCACTGATTCTTGCTTGCTACCCATCGCCCGCTGACGGCCAAATGTATTAGGGTGTCATATCTCCTTGTCACTATATATATATTTATATTATTGTCAATATATATATATATATATATATATATATATTAGCGTATGCTTAAAGATGTGTGTGAGTGTGAGTGTAGTGATTTTATGTATAAGCCTGTATCTGTGCGTCTGTATGTATATGATAAATGATATATTGTAAAATCGAATGAAAAGTGCTGAAAAGAAAAACTGCTCATTGGTGAGCAATGCCTTAACATTTTCAAATGCAAAAATGAATAACAATGCAGACATTTAAGAATACAGGACACTGAGTTTAATGTTGCTGATCTTCAGGTCTGCCAGTATCGACACTCCTGGAGTCTATGTGAGTTTATGTGTGTTTATCCTAGACGATGCGGTTTGCATTTACCAAGGAGCTAATACCCTCAGGAAAGGTATGCATTCAACTATTCTCCCTCCAGCTATGCCTAAATGAAGGGCCGACTGGGATCTTTAATTACCATATGGCAACCAACATCGGAAAAGTTAAACTTTGAATTAAGAACTTTTGAACTCCTCTAAAAATTGATATAGTGCGACATCAAATTCCTTTGGTATATATATATATGTGTGTGTGTGTGTGTGTAAGTGTGTGTGTGTGTGTGTGTCTGTGTGAGTGTGTGTGTGTGTGTGTGTGTGTGTGTGTATGTGTATACTTATTGTGTATAAGTCTTCATCTGCCTGCCGGTAAGTGTATGGTGATTATAGACCAATGTCTTATGAAATGAGCGGGAAAAAAAGTCTGCCATGAACAAGAAACTAATCTTTATCAATGATTTGTTCCATACACAGTCGGTTGGCCATAATAGGCGTACATAAAGAATTTCAGACTCTTTTCCCCTTGAAAAAGAAAAACGTTAACGAGAAAACGTAACGCAGTCAGCTATATACGGTGTTGTTGAAAGGAGCATATAATAAACGAACAGGGAGGAAGACAGACTCACACACAGACACACAGACACACGCAGAAACATATAGACGCGAGCAAGCGCCCCTATATACATATGTTTTACTGCATAAGCTCGTCCACGTGCGTGTGTGGGGGTTGATATAGACGTATACGCCAACACCAAAATTGAGTTTTTCTTGCGTTTTCTTATGTGTGTGTGCCTATACGCGCGTGAGCCTATACGCCAACATGAATATACACACAGAGACGTAAGCACGTGAGTTTCTGTGCGTCTTGGTAAGTGTGTGGATGTGGGTGTGTACGTATATACCTACAAAATAACTCATACATATAAAAAGAAAATACAATTCGGCAAAAAGTAATTTGTCAAGCTTCCAAAGATGTCTAGCGTTCTCGGAATGGAAGTAATTTGATATGGTTAAATGACTTTGTTTAATGGCATATCAACCATCATGTGCTACTTAATGCTAAACTCAGAGGAATATTACATGTACTAATTAGGAGGTGGGGATGAAGAGGTTCATGCCTTTTCCTAGGGAATTACTCTGAAAGAGTACCTGATAGCGGGATGGGAATTCGATCTCACTGCTATGTTGGTGTCCAGCAAGTGTACATGTGGTTGTGTACATTGTTGACTCTTCAGAAGATATGCATATTTTCATGTTTACAGGGTGAGTTAAGACTGTCATTAGTTAGGAAATCATTACCTCTGTTGTTACGGATATTACTCAGGAGATGGTCTGCGTAGTGGGTGGGAGTATCAGTTTAAATGCAATTTCTATTACCGTGAGAAAAAAATGTCAAGGAGTTGAAGAGAACAGAATCAACAACAACAAAGATCATTTCTTTGTACAGGAATACCTTGATATTTCATTCCTTTAGCTTTCGAGATGTCAGAAAACGGAGGGGGACCAACGAGAGGTGCCGGAGGTCAGATTGTCACTCTGAAGATATTGGATTGTAGACGACAGGTTCGAGAGAAGTGTCGAAAAAACAAACACTAAGAAACTCGGGAATAGTTCGCCTTAAAATAATACCACGTCTTCCGAGGGGAAAATATTTCATTTCAAAAAGTTTGAAACATTGTTATTATACATTTGCAAAGATTTTAATAGATTTGCATTCAGGTTTTTTTAAAGGATTGTGTGATGCTGACAAGGTTGTTGCTTTGCTTATTCTGATTATCTATCGATGGTGACATCTCACTAATGTATATATTTGTATCCCCAGTCAACAGGAGACTTTGGTATATAATTTATTTTTTCATTAAATATGACGACAGAGAGAAGAGAAAAAATGGAAAAGTAATATATTAAAGTGATCCCTTCCACAAAATATCAAACGGGAATTTTTTCCCAAAATATTAATTCTAATTTGAAGGTTAAGTTTTGAACAATGCTAATCAAAAGGGAAAATTGCTGAATAATCTCTAACAAAATATTTAGATCTTCCAATGGTGACAACTGTAGAATTTTTAGTTTTTTTCAAATCTTTTTAGCCATGGTGGCATTTGGATACAAGTTCTGTTATTTTATAAAAAAAGTTACTGCTTTGTCGGCTGAGGCTGTCGAATACACCGACTGTATATCAACAGAGGGTAGACTTCCTGTTGTACCTGCGGGTGTTGAAACACCATAACTAATAATGTGTCTTACAGAAAATCTTTCCCTTAGACGAGTATGATGCGTGTGTGTGTATGTGTGTGTGTGTAACACATCGATGACTGTCATAGTAGTGGAAAATGAATTGAGTACTCACAGTTGACTTGACTAGAACATTTATTTACAAGGACAAACACATTTTGGTGGTACGCAATACATTTATCAATATGGGCTGAGCTGTGTGTCCCAGCTCCCTCGGGAAAGGGTAAATTAATTCCATATTTGCTTTCCGGATTTCAAAGTCACCCGTCGTTCGCGTTCCCCACATAATCTCGAGCCGTTCTCGTGTGTTTACACGAGAACTCAAAACAGTAGGGGTCAAAAAGGAGGATGTAACTCCGCTTGAAACAGGAAAGGGTTTAGCACCCTTTGACCGTTAGATCGTCCTAACACTTCCTTAACGAGTAGCCTAGATATGACAATAAACCATCTTACCGCAAATCTCCACCCCAGGAGCTTTGGGGAATATGGAGTATCCCTTCATTGTCATTGCTCCTTTCTGCTTCACTAGAGGGTTCTGATGTCCAACTTCTTTAAGCCTTTGCTCGGGGAGACCACATGGAATAATGGTTAAAGTACTGAACTTCGGCCTCGAAATGAGCGAGTTAGACCTCGAGGTGTTCGATGACATTCACTTTTAGATTAATACATCTGAAAAAGTTATGTACATATGTATATACATCTATGGGTTAAGCAGTTGCACTTCTGTTCTCCTACAAGGATGGCTTTTCCATTAAATTATTCACAATGGTTTACATGCCATTAAACCCAGAAACCAAACCAAACCAAAACCAATCGATATCATTACCTCCCTCCAGCGTTGCATGATGTTTCTATATTGGAGACCAATATAATGAAATCAAAATCTATATATTCTTATGAAATAGGAATATCCAGACAAATGTAGCTGCAGGAGAGGCACAAGGTATACTGGTTCGGTGGGCGTAAAAGAGCGAAATCTTTATGTCGATGAGCTGAATTTCACGCCTTATTTTTTCTTTTCTTCGACAGAATCTTTATAGACCGATATTCAAAATTTTATTGATTTTTATTCTTCTTGGAATTTCAACAAGATTTTCGTTTGATTCGTGAGGAGGACGTTAAGTTTAAAACTCTTGCAATGCCGTAAGTCGTAGATTGAGACATCGTTTATTCCATTTCCTATTTGATTATACTTTTTGCATTTAAAATCGCATTGCTGCGTTTCTTTTTTTAAACACACAAATTTGTCATTGATAAAAACAATGAAAGAAAGTATAATAATCACACACACACACATGCACACGCACACGCACACACACACACACACATGTGTATATATATATATATAGATGTATATATGTATATAATTTAAAAAGAAAGAAAGAAAGAAAGAAAGAAGAAGAAGAAGAAGAAGAAGAAGAAGAAGAAGAAGAAGAAGAAGAAGAAGAAGAAGGCATTGAATATAGATAGAATATATCCTACCAGAAGAAACAGGATTTAGATTTAAAGTCTAATCTTCTTGCGAGTTAAATTTGTCTTGTCTCTTACTACTATCTAGAAAATATAACTAAATAATCCCGATCATATATATATATATATATATATATATATATATATATATATATATATATATGTAGTTGTGTGTGTTTTCGTGGGCCTACTTGTACAGTTTTTCTTACATTTACATTCTGGTAAGTTTGGAAGTTACAGTGTCTGTAAACAAAATTCTACGTTGAACTTTCAATATAATAACTTACATTTAAAAATATGTATTTTTAAAAGCATATATATATATATATATATATATATATATATACGTTTACATAACATTTTCCATATCTATCTATCTGTTTATCGATTGATCATTTTATCTATTCATACATCTGTGCACCTTCACACACTCACATTACACACCCATACACTCTCACACACATACAGACACTTATATATATATATATATATATATATATATATATATATATATATATATATATATGCCCCCGTTGGGGAGTATAATATATATAAAAATTTGTCTGCATGTCATACACATACTTTTAAACATTACTCTTCTATCAATATAAACATCTTGCCATTCCGGAAGTGATAGGTGGAGACATATATCGTTGTACCTCCAAAATGATCCGAATTTCTTCACACAAAATCTAGTTATTTTTTCCTTATCTTTTAAAAAGTCAAAATCGTCATTACTAAAAACAAAATGAAAAAAGGATGCACACACACACACACACACACACACACACACGTGGATTAATAGTTCTTATACATCTATTGAAGTAGATTTATAATGGTACATTTCAAGCAATGTCTACCAAGTATACGATCCCTTTAATTTACTGAATCTTCTACTTGTTATCTCCGCAATTGAATCTTCTACTTAAAAAGTTGAAAATTACTGACTGAGTCTCAAATCTGTCAAGCCTTATTGAAACACAAACAGCTGGACAAAGGAAACTGCAATTATGAATGAAAGAACACTTTTCAATCTATTGTATTATTATTATAGTCTCGTGAATTCTTTCAAATCAAAATTGACCCAAATATAAGACCGAAGACAAAATATTCAAAACTTTTATTTATTTTTTTGCTTTAGTCCGATATTGATTATCTGAGCCATTTCAAAACAGTAAAGTAAATTCATGTATTTTATTCTTGAATGATACTTAATGTTACGTGATTCTTTTTTTTAGGTTTGGTTTAATTTGGTTTAATGACACATCAACCATTGTACGTTATTTAATGCCAACTCGTTATACAGACGTGGTGCATTCAGTAAATTTCCAGATTTTTTTTGTACAGACATTTAAAATTGTCGTAGACTCTTGAAAATTCACTATGTTATTCCTATACATCGTATGAGATGACTGACTAATTTTTATGATTTCAGATTCAAATGAACAGCTACAGCAGCAATTGGAATGCACCCTACTAAAGCCTGATTGTCACAGTTGCTGAATTTCAAAAATGAAATCTGGACGTGAGAACACTTTAGAAGAACGATATGCAATAAAATTCTGTTTTAAACTTGGAAAAAATGCCACAGAAACGTATGGAATGCTCTATACAGCTTTTGAACCACCTTGCATGAATCGAGCATCAGTTTTTGAGTGGCATAAGAGATTAAAGGAAAGCAGGGGGTCTGTGAGTGATGATGAGAGGTGTGGGAGGAGTAAGGAAGTCAATACACCAGATTTGATTGGCCAAAGGGTTAGGATTAGGGTTACCGTGTTGAGGTTTTAAGGGATTTCAGGAAGAGATTCCGCCGGAAGGGGCCAGCACTCTTAAAATCGGGTCAGTGGCATTTCCTCCAGGACAATACACCAGTTCACAACTCCGTCCTTGTCCCAGACTATTTGACCAAGATGGGCATCAAGACAGTTCCTCACCGACCCTATAGTCCAGACCTTTCTCCCTGGGACTTATGGTTATTCCCTTAGCTCAGAGGCTATCGTTATAAGACAATTGAGGAGATGAAAGAGGCTGTGACGAAGGTTGTTGACACGCTCACACAAGATGACTTCCATGGGGCTTTCTAGAAGTTGTTGGAACTGTACAACAAGTGCATTGCAGCCGGAGGAGATTACTTCGAAGGGGACTAGAGTTTCATGTGTGTACTATCAATAAAAGTGCCCATACGAAAAAAGTCTGGAAACTCATTTAATGATCCTGGTATATATTAAATATATATGATTTGAAAACATTTTGCTGATAACATTTTAAACGACCCTGAGCTCATTTCCCCACCCCAGACTTGCGTCGTTTCGACTATTTTTATCCAATACGAATAATTCTACATACTATTAATGATTTTTTTGCACACAGTTAAATTGTTTCTAAATTAGAGCAACAATTTAACTTCAGTCATTTGTTTACACCCATTAAAATAGATGTACATGATATGTAAGATATTACTTCATGGGTAATTTCATTTCTAAATGTGTGAGAACTAATTTTTTTACACACTATTATTTCTATTGTTTCTAGACAGTTAAATAGTTTCAACTGTCGCAATATAACTCTTATAATTCTATTCACTGTTAATAATTTCTTTGCGGACAATGAAGTGGTTACAAGTATTGCAATGTTACACAAATTGTTCTATTCAACATTACTCATTTGTTTGCTCGTGGTTATTGGTTTCAACTATTGTCATGTATCTCTTAAGATTAAGTTAAACATCAGACAATAATTTACTCACAGTGAAATGATAAAACAGTTCTATTTCAAACAACTCAATTTAGCATTAGTCATTTGTTTAGACTCATTTTAACAGTCAAAATATTTTAACCTATCGATGAGACCCATTCACATGCTGTTTTGTTTTTTTTGTTTTTTTTTTACTTAAAATAACAAATTTCAACTTGTTTATATATTTCAATAATGGTAAATTTAAATATATAAAAACATGAAATAAAAATTAATGAATTAAATTTTGGAAAAATTGCACACTGTTATTATTTGTAAAGACTGTTATGAATAATACACAAACGAAGTACAGAAATGATATTGAGACAAATCTATTATTTGCTCATATGTGTTACAACAAATGTGCTTATAAAACCAATAATTGTTGTTTCTATTAATGTCCTCTCGTAGAATGATGGATATTTCTAATTACCGATGGAAGATCGTAATAATGTGCTGATAAGGACGAGGATCAGAAGGAGACTATTTAGAATTATTATATAAATAGGGACTCCGATAGAAGAGTTAAAATTTAAGTATAACTATATATATATATATATATATATATATATGTATATATTCTTTTTTTTCCAAAGAGGAAAAAAAATATTTCAATATGAATAAATCCATCATCATCATCATCACCATGTCGCGCTGGTAGCACGGATATCCCTGACCCTCTCTCGTCACTCCTCCCTATCGTTCACCCCCCAGGCAGGTCTTCAGGACAACATCCCGTATCCTCACATAGCTGCTGAATGTATATTCGTGCTGGTCGTCCTGCTTTTGCACAGCCATGTATGGGGGTCCATAAGAGTACATCTCTTATGAGTTCGTCCCTGCTTCTCCAGCATTTTCCTGGAAGTCTGGTTTGTCTAACTTGAATAGTTTTCGTGATAGGAGGCAGGTGGCCGTACAGTTGGTGTCTCGTCGGGTGTTGCCGCCAGGACTTGTTCAAGGTTGCTCGCAGCATTCTTGTGTAATTGCCGTCTCGCTTCTTCTCCAGCCGTTTTGTTAGAGTCCATGTAGTGCACCCATATAGCAGTATCGATGTGACCGCTGCCTGGAAGAAACTGCGTTTAATTTTATCGGTTAGGTCTGATTTCCATATAATCGATAGCCTATTGATAGCTGTCCATGCTTTCGTTAACCTCGTGTCGATGTCCTTTTCGGTTTATGCGACGCTGCGTCCTAGGTAAGTGAATTTGTCTACTAGTTTAAGAGGGGTTTCGTCTAGAGTGGAGATGTCCCCCGTTTGATTATAGCACATATATTCCGTTTTGTGTGCATTAACAAAAAAAGAATAAATAAATTCATAAAGAGGTTTATATTCTTTTGAAAATTATTTATTTAGTTCTTACGCAGCATTTTCTGGCAATGGAATTCTTCGGGGAACTTTAAATGCTATTTTTTACCGGTTTTGCTTTCGGTTTATATAGCGGTAACTGTTTTGATGGGGTGTTATTTGTTTTAATTTTGGAAGAGATACCTTGTAGGGATTTGCTCTTTCTTTCTCTTCTTTTTTTTCTCTCGCTTTCTTTTTCTAAGAGTGTTATTCGTGCCGTTCCTCATAGGTGCATCTTTATTACCCAAATTAGCTTTTGATATTTGATATGATATAAAGCTTTTTTGTTGATTTACTCTGGGTCATTGTGTGTGTGTGTGCTTGTGTGTGTGTGTGTATGTGTGTTATTGTGTGTATAAAAGATATTCTAAAGAGTTTATTGGTCTTTTTTCTGGGTGTTAAAGTGGTTTAGAATTCAACTAACAGCTACTTTTTTTTCCAAAGTGTGTGAGCCTGTGTGTGTCTGCATATTTTTCTTTTGATCTTTTCAAATCGTCCGAGAGGAGCACGAAATTAATTGGGAACCAGTTAAATAAGAAAATTGGTTAGCCGATTCTAGTCAGATATCTAAACAACTTTATGCCGATTTAAAAGGATCGAAACAAAAATATGAAAACAAAGATTGGTGTTATATTCAATCAGATATGCCTCAACGAGAAAATGCCACCTAAGCATGTGCGTGCACACACACACACACACACACACACACACACACACACACACACACACACACACACACACAAACGTATATATATATATATATATATGTGTGTGTGTGTGTATATATATATATATATATATTTACTTTATATATATATATATATATATATAAAGTTCGTGACCTTAGTAAAGGGTGATCCTAAAGCTCCCTTTTCAGAGCTACTACACCAAGATGTAGGGAAGGGTGCTACTCCATTCCCAGGATTGCTCTACTTTACCCTTGATCCTCACCTTAAAATGTTGAGTACTAAGCAAGGTGGCATCAAGTACCATTTTTTGAGTCTTTGGTACGAACCCTGGTCTCCCGGACCATTGGTAAACATTCTTCCCATTTGGCTAATAATAAATAGATATAGTTGCTTGTCTATTTAAATGCTTTTCCTGATTTCTCCTTCCCACCAAAGACCACGAAACATGTCCCAACTATAAATCGCACGTACTAAAGATGGCTCCAAATGTGAAAAGCGAGAGAATAGAAAGGATTCTTGATTTTACTTGGTGTCGGGGGAAATATTTCGTATATTTTTCGTCCGATATAAAAGCAAGTGAAAATTATATTTCTAAGAAAAATTCACAGGCTTCTTTAAAGATTTTACAATATTTCTACATGTTAGCTTCTGTAACGCTACTTTCTAATGTCTGAGAGTGCTCTGGATCAAAGCATCGGTCTTTAGCACGAGATTTGGTTTGACTTATGTATTTCACAGCATCAAATCCCAATGGGTTATTTAAATGCTGAAATTCGATACTCATAAGATATGCACAATTACATGGTATCAAGCAACTATGCCTGTATAATAAGAGTAAGCATTTGTTTACACACAGCATTATGATTTCAAGCAAAAATATTCAGCTCTAATAATTTTAAACTGATCTGTTTAATTTTTATCATTAAAAGGTTTTTGGACTATTGTCTTCATCTTTATCGTTATTTCCACAACGTATCGGTCAATAATACTTCAGGTGTTTGTCGAACTCAGGAATCCTCACGGAACTTCGAACTGCTGGACACATAGCGTAACGGTTATAGGAGTTGGTTCCCTAAGCTCCTAAGGGGAAAATCATCAGGAGGCTGCAGGTTCAGTCCTGATTGCAGGCGAGTAACAATACAGGAATATTAAACACTTGCACCCGGTTAAGGCCAACGGAATCAGAACAGGCGACCTCCGTTGATTCAATAAAGGACGTTGTTCGAAGTTCCGTGAAGGTTCTCGAGTTCGACAAACACCCGAAGAAGGACATATCGGCCGAAACGTGGTGGAAATAACAATAAAGATGAAGACAATATTCCAAAAACCCGTAATGATAAAAATCATCTCAGAAATTTAGACAACTGATCTGTTTAACCCATGTGTAACATGCCATCAGGTACGACATGTTAGTAGTGGTGATAAGAGGCTACTCCATTCCCCAGGGCTCGCGAACTGAGTACAGTTTTTTTTTTTTTTATGAGGACATGCATTTGAGTAAAGTGATGTATTTATCTGGAAATTTTTTTACAAAGTGCATGCTTCTTTTCCGGTTGAACATCAAAATTTGAAGTAAGTAGAAGTTAATCAAATTATTTAAACGTCTATAGAAAATAAAATACATTGCGGAACTTGAAGATGTACACAATTATTCAGCTTTGAACAGAGACAAATATTTTGGCAAGGTGTTCGGAAGTTTCGAAAATCGAAATTAGAATCAAAACCACGTTGACATTTTGACAAAAATCAATTAAAATACTAAAAAAGCCTCTGGACCTTTTAGATGTTCTGCTGCGCCAAGTTCATAAAAAATTGTAACTGAAATTATTATTATTATTATTAATAATGATAATAATAGCAGAATAAAACTGGAGAGAAGATCTATCCGTAGGATTGGATTGGTTTGGTTTTATGGCACATCAACCATTATAGGTCATTAATGCCAAATGGATTTCTATACATATCATCATCATATGTTCGTGCTGGTCGTCCTGCTTTTGCACGGAAATGTGTGGGGGTCCATAAGAGTACATCACTTATGAGTTCGTCCCTGCTTCTCCAGCAGTGTCCTGCATGTCTGCTTCGTCTAACTCTATACATATAAACATTTCTATAAACATTTCTATTTCAAACAATTCGGTTTAGTTTAAGTATATATATATATATATATATATATATTTGTTTAGACACAGTTAAATGTCAAAACAGTTCTGTTTAAAACAATTTAGTTTAGCATAAGTACAAATTTCAATGTCTACAACAGTTTTATTTCAAAGAATTCAATTTAGCATCAGCATCACCCTCATGTCGTACTGCTAGCACGGATTTCCCAGACCTTCTCTCGCCACTCGTCTCTATCGTCCATCTTACAGGCTACATTCTGTATCGTCACAGAGCTGCCGTTGATACTATTTACCAACCCCTCCGCTCGGGCAGGATATGACACAAGGTCAATTTTTAGGCGGAGTTTAACAGGTTTGAATTCAGAGTTTTCCTTCTCATAGAGTAGTTCCCTCACCAAGGCTGAAGAACCTAGTCTGTCCTACTATTTACCCATAGCTGGAGGGAGAATAATTGGATTCATACCTTTCCTAAGGGTATTTTTGCTATGTGAAATGCGATCAATCTCGTCCAGGATTTGAACTCGTGTCGCCGTGTTCATTTCCTACGACGATAACGACTACACCACGGGCACCTTCAGAGCTGCCGTTGATAGTCGTCCAAACTTTGCTCGTCCATGTGCAGGGGTCCACTGGAGTACATCGCTATGTGTTCGTCCCTACTTCTCCAACAGTGTCCCGCAAGTCTAGTTCGTCTAATTTGGATGGTTTTCGTGATGAGTGGTTGGTGGCCGTACAGCTGGTGTTTTGTGGGTTGCAGCCTGCAGGACTTGTTCAATTCAGCTAGTAGCATTTGAGCTGTATTGGACAATTTAGCATAAGTACACATTTTTGTTCAATTAGATCCAATCGGATGCTACCATTCCGGGCCAGAGTTGACCTGGGAGCGATGGCAATGAATATGTACTCAGTATTCCCTATCACTGGAACCTCACCTTCTGATTGTTTAGTGTCATATCCAGGATACTTGTTGCAAAGTAGCAGTCGGTGAATTCTACAGCCCCAGCCGACAGGGCAAAACGTTTTCAATGTATAATGATTCTGGCCATTACACTATGTAAAGAAATAATGGTATTTAATTATATAACAATAAGATACAGTGGAGGATTCAAATTTACAAAGTCACATAAACAGATTAACCACCTCATATATATGGATGATGTTAAGATATTTGCCAAGAATTAAAAAAAGTAGAAACTCTTATAAAGATAATTAGAATCAATACTCAAGATATTGAAAGGAAATATGGAATTAATAGACGTGGCATGCTTATAATAAAACTGAAAAAAAACAAAAAAAAAAAACGGAAGTAATAAGACTGTCGAATCAGGAAAAAATAAGGACAAGAAAGGGAAATCGTTAAGGTTTTTCGGATTATTGTCTTCATTTTTATTGTTATTTCCACAACGTTTCGGTCGATATGTCCTCCGGCCTTCTTCAGGTGTTTGTCGAACTCGGGAACCTTCACGCAACTTCGAACTACGTCCTTTATTGAAACCACGGGGGTCGTCTGTTCTGATTCCGTTTGCCATGACTGGGTACAAGTGTTAAGTATTCCTGTATATTACTCGCCTGTAGTGAGGATTGAACCTGCAACCTTCAGATGATTGTCTTCTTAGTAGCTCAGGGAACCTACGCCTATAACCGTTACGCCATGTGTAAACCTTAATGATAAAAATCAACAAGCTTCGTCTCAGAAATTTAGACAACTAAGAAAGAGAAACCCCGAGAGAAACCCAATCACTTTTAATAACAGGACAAAATACCATATGAACGAACTACATTAAAGAAAAAAATAATTTGCAGAAGAATTGCAAGCGTAGGAGAAGCGATGACTGGGATTAAACAGTTCCTCATATAATAATTGAATGCAGCAAACTGGTACAAAGAGAATACAAGAGTAGGTATGATTGGGTAGGATAAGTTACCGACTGTGAACTGTGTAATTAACTAAAGTATAAACACAAACCAGAGTCTGTTCTAGAAATGAGATGCATAAAATTTCTCTGGGACGTTGACATGAAAGCGAACCAACAAATCTCGAACAGAAGACCAAATAGAAAATTAATTGATAAGTAGAAAAGATCTTATTATCTTGTGGATTTTGACGTTCCAGCGGACCATAGACTAAAATTAAAAGGCATAGAATAACTCGATAAGAACCTGGATCTTACTAGAGAGCCGGAAAATGTGTGTGTGTGAGAGTTGTAGTTGGTGACCTTGGAACGGTCCCCAAAGGCCTGGAAATCAGAGGAAGATGCGAAACCATGCAGACCACAGCACTATTTTAATTATTTATTGTTTCTTTGTTTAATGGCATATCAACTCTTTTTAGGTTATTTAATGCTAAAGCCATTCTCCTAGAAGAACAGTAGTGGTACTATTTAACCCATAGCTGGGAGGATAAGGGTATTTGCCCGAAAGTGACCGTAATAGCGTGACTGGAATACGAACCGGCGTACTACGATTCCGCAGTCCATCGCTTTAACCATTACACCACAAGGACACCCCCTTTAATTATTTAGAATATTTAGAAGTGACCTGGAAACCTAAAGAGTCTTTTAATCAATCAGAGTTCCGTGAAAATTTGCCCGTTAAGATTGATGTAAAAAAAATAGGAAAGATTGGTTTGGTGTGATATGAGATTGAATCATCAACAATTGTTGATATGCCATAAAGCATATCAACGATTGTTGATTATTCAATGCCATATCTGGTTTTTATATACATATTAAATATATAATTTGTTAAAGTATTTTTAAGATATTCACCGTTAAATGAACTAATAATTCTATTTCTAATAATTCAATTTAGTATACCTCTGTAAATCTAAATGGTTCCAAGTATTGCAATGTATCATTAACAATTCTATTATAAATCAGTCAATACAATTCATTTTAGCATAAGTCATTTGTTTTCACTGAGTTTAAAGTGTCAAATATGTCTACTTAACCCATAAATAGGACCCTTTCATAAGCTGCTAATCCGGGTCAGAGTAGACCCTGTAGCGATGGCAATGAAGATGTACTCAGCATCCTTCAAACTTCCAGCATTACTGGAACCTTACCATCTGATGAGGGTGGGAGTCTTACTCCTCTGCAGAAACGTATTCTACAGCCCAAGCCAACTGGCTGTCTTGGACGGAGTAAAATAATAATCTATAGGTAACAACACTAAACATTTTAGGGAAAATTTATCATTAAATAAAAATTCTCCAACTAATAAAACTATCGAGAAAATGGGGGTGGATGCTTAAAGGGTGTGGTGTCTTTTGGGTCTTAAATATAGTGGGTGTGAATCATGGATTAATATTGACTTGAAGGACACTTTCGTTTTTGTTAAGTAAATGAAGTTGACAGCTGAGATACTGATCTGATTAAATAATTAATCAGAAGTAATTAAACAAACTCTGCTTATCAGGGCTGGAGATTAGAAATAAAATTTAGCCGAGCACATTAAAATCAGTAATATAAAAAAAAACAAAGAAGCTGGTGCGCTTAGTTTTATGGTTATCGTGGTAAGAAATGAATTTAAAGATATGAGTTCAAATCTTGAACGAGTCTGCGTTTCACTTCCTTCAAATGATATTGGAAAACCAAGAATCTTTCTCTCCCTCTTACTGTAGGTAAATATTAGGGTAGATAATATTCTTTAGCTTTGATAAGGCAACCAGTTTAGGAGAAGAAACACTTTGATTTTAAACAAGCTTCAGTTTAAGCTTTGTTTATGGTGGTGATAGTTCTTGTTGGACAAGCCAAACTTTTTGGATGATCTGATAACTGAATAATGATGCATCATTGTTCCACCTATTCTCCCGAACAGAATTTTTCGGCTTTTGAATTTTCAGATTTTTCTTCTAGACAGATTGCTTCATCAAAACTACAGAACTCTGTCTTTCTTGATTTTTAACCATGTGTTGAATATATATATATATATATATATATATATATATATACATGTGTGTGTGTGTGTGTGTGTGTGTGTGGAGAAAATTTGAAAAATGAAGTAAACCAAAAGTGATGAATTTATTGCGAAGGAAGGTCGACGCCATAACCTTTTGGCTTTAAATGAACTTCCCTTGGACTTTAAAAATGGTGATACCACATGTGAGAGTACAGCAATGTATGTTTAATAAGATAACAAATCAATGGAGAAAATTATATATATATAAAAGGAATATGCATTCGTTCAATAATTAAATAAGCATACGTATTTTTACAAAAAATCACGTGTTTGTTTAAGGCAATGATGTAAAACAAATGGAACCATTAAGAGATTTGAAGAAAAATAAAATAGAAGAAGAAGAAGAAGAAGAAGAAGAAGAAGAAGAAGAAGAAGAAGAAGAAGAAGAAGAAGAAGAAGAAAGGGAAATGGAGATATAAGGATGGAGAAGAGAGAGGAAAGAGAAGAAAATGAAAGAAAAAGAGAAAGAGAATGGTAAAGAGAGAGAGGAAAAGGCAGGAAAGAAAAATAATGGAGGGGAAAAAAAGAATAAAAAGTAGAAAAAGAAAGGAGAAAGGAAATAAAACCAACCAACATAAATGATTAAACAATGTTGAATAAAAAAAAAAATTAAACGTATGTAAATTGGTATGTCTATGAATGAAAATGTAGAAAAACAGTTGCTGAGGGGGAAAGCTGAGTGAATGTTTAAATAATGTATGTAGCTATTATAATCAGATAAATATATCTACGGAAAAAGAAGGGTGAATAAATTAAAAAGGAAACGTGAGATTATGAGCAAATTACACGGAACTAGAAACAACAGAGTATTATTTAATGGGGTGGTTGATGTGTGAAAATATGTATGAAAAAATAATTGATTAAAGATAGAATATGTTGTAGCTATTCAACCGAAGTTTTTCTAAAAAATGAGATATATTTAAAAATCCTGGTCGAGTATTAACATAGGGTAAAAGCGAAATTGCGAAGTCTTAAAAATTTTTTCTCAATCTTTTGTTATGGATATGAGCTAATATTGTGACTGCATTAAAATCAAAGTCGTGGTCAGTTTTAGACATATGTAGAAAAAGTGCATTATCAAGTTGCCTAATCTAATATCTCTCTTATATTCATATATATGTTTATGAATATTTCTCGCCGTTTCGCCTATATATTTAAATTTACAGTCTCTGCACGAATACAATAAAAACTTGTCTCAGAAATGATATCACGTCGAAAACTTAAGTGAAGTAAATCATGAATAATTTTAGAAAATAAAGTCAAAGGAACGGTTAGCTAAAATATTGTATTTATGGGGAAGTTTCATTTTATTAGAGGGCATGTTGATGGCAGTTCGTGATTGATTTCTATTGTGAATTTTAAGGGATTTAGACTTAGCAAACAGTAGGAAAGATTAACGGTAAAAAAAGGTTTAGAAAGGAGTTTTCAGTGTTATCAAATTCTTCTTTTAGATATTCCAGGGGGCAAATACGAGGGGCCCCGAGATAAAAAGCTATTATAATTCCTCTTTGAGTGTTGGTTTTGTGGTGTGTAGAAATGTATGTGATAATTTTTACTGGAGGGCTTACGGTAAATTCTGAATTTTTATTTGTCATCAAGTTCATAATCAAACTTTGTGAAAGGTTTTTTTAGTATTTAAAATGTCAGTAATCATATTTAGATTAAGATATTAGGGATAATTAAGTAAAATTCGTCTATTTGAAGTAACTTGCTTTGCTTGGGACGATAAATTTAAAAGGATCATATTCTAGGAATTTAAGATAAATGCATGCAAGAACACAGCTTAGGGGAGAACCTATAGGTAAACTAAATCTCTCTATATAAAAACGGTTGTTGTATTGGAAATAATGTGACGTACACATTGTACTGATTTGGATTAGTTTAAAGACAGGTAGGAGTATTACACGAAGGTGAATTTCAAAACGTTCGATTCATTTATCAACAAGTATATTGATGTATAGTGATTTGATAACCAGACTAGCAAAAGATTCGTTTGTTCTACTTCCTTTATCCACCCATTTTCTTCTCTTTTCTTTTCCTCGATTATTTTTTCTTCCCATTCTTCCCTCTTCTCTTTTCCTTTCTCTTTCTCTTCTTTTTTATTCTCTCTTTTCTCAATCTCTTTCTTTCTTTCTTTCTTTCTTTCTTTCTTTTTAATTCGTTTTTATCTCTTGATGTTTCCATTTATTTTACATCATTGCCTTATACAATCACACGATATTTTTTATGATATGACTGAAAGATTGGATCTTCTTTTTTTTATATATATTTTCCTCCATTTTTTTTTTGTATTTCATTGAATATCAATCATTGCTCTATTAACACATGGTATCAGCATTTTTAACGTCATGAGGAATGTTATTAAACCAGCAAGGTTATAGAGACAACTTTCTTTCGCAATAAATTCTTCACTTTTTATTTACTCTTATATATATATATATATATATATATATATATATCGCTCTTTAGAGGGAAAATATGGTTTGGAAGGTGGTTATTTTACATTTTTATCTTGTTTTTCTGACAGGTCAGCCTCCGTTACATATTCTAATTGATTTTTTATATTCCTTTTTTTATATAGAATTGTTTATTAATCCATCATATATACAATTAATCAATATATATATATATATATATATATGTATATATATATATGCTCCCCTACCCACGTAGGGTTGAGCTCTCTAGCGAATGAAGTAATCGCGTTGCCATTAGCGTGTATGCAAGGCTGTTCATATATGGATTGAGCTCTCGGTAGCCGTTAAGCGGATGTTGTAAACAACAGTAATTGTGATTCATAACCGTTAAAAATTCACTTTGCTGCTGCTGGTTTCCTCGTGGCTGAGGGGTAGAGTTTTGGATCGGCGTTTGAGTCAACCGGGTTTCGATCCCCGCTACTGGATTCTAGTTTGTCTAGCCACACTGATAAGTTCTGATAGAACGAAACAGATCTGTCTGTGGATGACTATATACATATATATGACTATTTTTTCTATAATTCATCTAACAGTGTTCTTATTCATTGTGTTAGTTTGGTTTGAAATATTCACTTCTACTGATTTCTGACCTGGTGACAATCATATAAATGCCAACTGAATGTGTGCGGATTAAGCATAAGTTCGCTCTCATGACTCTCCATTGTTCACATCATAAATACTTCTATCACTAAAACACTCTCTAAGTATATTTATCTAAATAGAAATGGGTAATCAATTTGAAGACGTTCTGTATCATAAATTTGGAGATGTGGCACGATAGTGGAGCTGATTTTTCAATTAGTAGTATTTCAACATGGTTTCCTGATTGGTATTTATGAACCTTCAAGTTCCCTCGTTGAAAACCTTTACTGTAGTGAGGATACAAATTAACTCCACAACAAATGTGGTCTGCGAGATCAGCGTTACCATCACTTCCAAAAAGTGAGTTACCCTATTTCTAAAAGTTAGAAATTCAATAAATTGCGGAGAGGTTTTGAGTATTGATGAAAAAGAAGAGCAACCTTTATTGTATGCATTAATGACATATCAGCCTCGTTTTGATGTTATTTAGGGTTGAATAACTTGAGCAAACTCTGACGCTACGAATGAGAGGTTATTCTTTCAACTATTCAGAGATATGTATCGATCTTCGTGCTATTTGGAAAAAAAACATATTTGGTAAGCAATGCCTCTGGCTTTACGTAGATTTATCATTGCAGTTTAGAGAAGTAGAAAAAAAAGATATTTTCTTTGATTGGAATGGCAAATATTGACCCGCTGTCAAAAGTTGGTTGAAGCGTCTAATACAAACGGAGATGATAAAATGGAGCTTGCTGGGTATCCCGTTATTTAGGATTCGCTTAAGGCTGTGTCTGGAATTCAGAAGACGGCTTCATTGAAATATTTATTTGCATTATAAATTCGTCATGATTATATTCCTATACATTCCACATTTATGTGGGTTTGAGGTCTGTTTAGATGTGTGCAGTTTTTAAATAAAATAAGAAAAACTTCGTATACGTGAAGAAAAACAGTATAGGATTCTGCCTGCATTTGACATGTGTGAATTCACTCGAAATAAGACATCCTTGTATATTTGGCTAAGATCTCTGAGTATACAAAAAGATAGGCGTATGGTTTGCAGAACATATTGAAACAATATATGGACTCACGAGTATGTTTTCCTTATGTACACAGAACAGATGCAATTTCCCTTCTTATTAATTTCCATCTCACACATATGCTTGCATGTCTACAGCACATACAAACACACACACGTATACACA
Organism: Sepioteuthis lessoniana; assembly: GCA_963585895.1. Lineage (NCBI taxonomy): Eukaryota > Metazoa > Mollusca > Cephalopoda > Myopsida > Loliginidae > Sepioteuthis > Sepioteuthis lessoniana. The sequence continues at coordinate 837 of CAUZXS010003975.1, read as the reverse complement.
CCCACGCACACAAACACACATACAAATGTTCAAACAACTACTATGATATACACATACACGATAAACACACACACACACACACACACACACACACACACACAAATATATATATATATATATATATATATATATATATATATATATATATATATATATATTCTTATCAAATTTAACAGCCAGATAAGAACTGCATAAGAATGTTGCTTGCTGTTTTGGTTTGGTTTGGTTTGGTTTTATGGCACATCAACAATTGTAGGTTCTTTAATGCCAAATCCCGTTTATTCATAAACATTAGATATATTTCTTTTGTAAGCGTAAGTCAGCAAAGTTAAATGGTTCCAAGTTCAGTAACAATTTAATTAAACATCAAACATTTGTTTACACACAATTAGATGATCCAAAAAAATTCTATTTCAAACAATTCTGTTTAGCATGTCAAAGTTAAATGATTTCTTGTATTACTATGTACGCAATATAATGGCCGAGGGATTTCGTTTTATATATCTTGCCTTTGGGTTTAGTTAGGCTGAGAACCTTTCGGCTCAGTACATGGGTTAGTTTGGTTCAAACTTGAGCACAGGTGTTGACGCGCATAGATGTCAAAATAAAAATCCCAGAGAAAGGTTGACCAGTGGATGTTTATGACGTCATGCACCGGAAGCGCGCGTTGAGGATTTTGGGGATTTTGAAAAAGTCATTGGGTTGAGAACTAGACACCGAACGAGAAGGGTCGACTTTCGGGGGTCGCAGAGGCCAGACGAATTTGCGCGCTACGGGCACCGCACGAGATGGGGGGGTGCAGAGGAAAAAGCCAGTATTGAAAGAATGTGTATCTCT
>CAUZXS010003974.1:127500-130397 GCA_963585895.1 Sepioteuthis lessoniana | reverse complement strand
AAAATAACATGTCTCTGAGATTTTGTGTCTGAATATGTTATGTCTATTTTCATAGACCTCATTCCTAAACTTATATATATATATATATATATATATATATATATATATATATATATATATTATATATATATATGTACATCTGTGCGCGTGTGAGATATGTGCTTATGTACACACATATATGTACATATGAAGAAAAGTTATTTTAGAGTAGACACAGACACGATTTATATATATATATTTTTTATGTGCGGGTGTGTGTGTGTGAGTGTGTTGTGTGTGTGTGTGTGTGCATGTTTTGTTTGTGAGTGTATTTGAGAATATATGCCTATATTTCTATATTTAAATGAGTGAATCCATTCTCTATGTGTTAACATAGATATGGGCATGTATATATATATATATATAATATATATATATATATATAGATATATATATATATATATATATATGGTGTGTGTGTGTGTGTGTTTGCATTTATATATACAGATATGTATTAGTATATATGAATATTAGAGAGATACACACACAAACAGATACTAATATATATATATATATATATATATATATATATATATATATAATATATATATAATATATATATATATATATAAAGTACACTATAGGCTTTTTAGAGAAAGCAATAATTTACACATGAGAACAAACTTCATGTTGGAGGACACATATACATGCTTCTTTTTTAGAGTGGAATTTAGAGTTCGAAAATATATATATATATATATATATATATATATATATATATATATATATATATATGTGTGTGTGTGTATGTGGTGTGTGCTTATCTATCTATCTATCTATCTATCTATCTATCTATCTGTCTATCTCTCTGTCTGTGTCTGTGTGTCTGTGTATGGTTTACAAGCATCTGTGAATTTTAACATTTACAGAAAATGAATACAAGTTAAAAAAATGAAATAAATAAAGACCAAGAATAATAAAAACAATTTACAAGCGACAAAAGAAATTTTCTGAAATCAAAAATAAAATCTGAACAACCTTTCTTTTTTGCCCAAATCCTTAGAACCGGAAGTCTTTTCTGACTTCATGTCGGAGACAGGCGTTGGAAAATTCGTCTCCTGCATAGAAATTAAAAGACGTGGTGCCATTTTTTTTTGTTATTTTTTAATCTTTCATAAAAATTACGAAAAATACGATCACGAATTTTGCGTGTAAACTTGGGCGAAATATTTTGCCCGTTGTGTGATTATAATCACGATCGTGAAAAATGACGGGTGGTGTGTTATGCACATGCGTCAATATTAGCTTCAGATTTGCTGTTTAACAATGGTCAAGACTCCTGGTTACATTTTTTTTTTTTTTGTAGAAGGGAATTTTAGGAATAAGCATTTTTGATAGTGAGGCTTACATTTTCAAAGAATAGAGATAGATGTATTTCTAGCTTTTGTTGGTAAATCTTTACATTTCTGCCTATACAATCAATCGCTCAAATCTTCTAAGCCCGGGGAGCATGTAAAAAAAATATCTGATTTGCAAGATCATCATATTAAATTTGACAAGATAATTTTGTATTCAGTTTTCATGAAAGTTTCAGAGTTGAGTTTTTCTTGTTTTAAGGGAATGTCAACTTATCTAGGTTATTTTATGAGTAGAGTTTAAAGATTGCATACTGTCCCATTATTATATAGCGGGTAGAGTGTTCTCCAATGATCCGTGAGACCGAGGTTTGAACCGAGATCAAGTCATACCAAAGACTCAAAAAATGGTACTAGATATCTCATTGCTAAACACTCAGCATTATAAGGTACGATCAAGTGTAAGTGGATCAATCTAGGGAAAAGAGTAGCGCTATCCCTACATCTCTGTAGTTGCTATTGAAAAGGGAGCCTTCGGTTTGCCCTCGACAACGGCCGGCCAACTTATATATATATATATGTGTGTGCATGTGTGTGTGTGCGCGTCTTCTTATCTAATCTATCTATCTGTGTATGTGTATTCGTGTTTATAACTGTCCGTGGGTCAGTGTGTGGTTTACAAGCAGCTGTAAATTTTGACATTTACAGAAAATGTATACTCGTTTTCAAGTTTCATTGTACATTTAAAACTACATTATTGTGTACTTATTTCTTTTGAGTTTTTTTCTTTTTTTTTGCTCATGGTTCTATTGAATTTGATTCATTTTTTTTAAACAGATCTATTTTGGCGCATAGACGAGATCCTAAGAGAGAGGTAGCATAAGTCAGAGTTGACCTGAGAGTAATTGCAATGAAGGAGTACAGCACACTCCAAGATCCACAAAACTGGTGCGTCACCAATGAATGCAATTTAATTTCAAACCTAGGACACGATTAAGATTTACTTTAAGTAAGGCACATTGAACACTAGCTCACCTGAAGATCGAACACGTGAAATTCTAAGTCGTGCGTTTTTATCCTATTTTAAGTAATTTTTATGCGTAAAATTTATTCTCCTATTACTCAGGATTATCGTGCATTGAACACTGTATAGATTTTGAAAACAGTTTAAGGGTTAGATTTAATCGTGATCTCACACACACACACACACTCACTCTCCCCCCTCTCTCTCTCTCTCTCTAATCTCTCACACACATAAACACACACAATCATATAATATCTGCACGAACAGGATTCGACACAAAGTCAATTTTAGCGGAATTCAGTAGTTGCCACCCTGTTCTATTATTTACTTAAAGCTAGAGGAGAATAATTGGATCCATACCTTTTCCAAGCGTATTAACGCTATGAGAAATGCAAGCAGTCTCGTCTTGGATTTGAATTCACATAGCCTCGTCAATTTCCTATGACAGTATACATTATACCACGAGGGCACCGCCCTCACACACATTGTATGGGATCAATCGTGGGATAGTCACGGAAATTTGTATTTTTGGTAAACCA